>OZ007521.1:11595824-11624099 GCA_963931895.1 Eupithecia pulchellata
CGTCAGTATTCATTCTATTAGCGATGGAAGAGGACGCGCAAGTTAATCAAGTATGGAGTAATCAACTACAGCAGATGTTCAAACCGAACATCGGGCATGCAAAAATAATTTTACCTACTCAATGAAATTAACCGTCGCGATTCGTATCGTATGTGTAGTATATCAAAATATTACTCGATAAATATCACGTCAAATATCACGATAAATATCGAGCGTGTAGCATTCGCCTGTCTGGGGATACGGCCTGTCAGATGATTGTAAGGACGTGGAAGCAGTGCGTTCACTCACCGGGTAGTCGCAGGGGTAGGGCCTATTAGATGACAGTGCGTTCACTCACCGGGTAGTCGCAGGGGTAGGGCCGGTCCCCGGTGTGCGCGCGCGCGTGCTCGCGCAGGCGGCACGGCTGGCGGAACACGCGGCCGCAGCCCGCCCACGTGCACACCAGCGCGCGCGTGCACGGAGACTGCGCGTGCGTCCGCATGCCCGTCGCCCACCAGAAGCGACGCTCGCAGCTGTCGCATCTAACAACGTATTATAATAAATATTTGCTGTCTGCACAAATGTAAAATATGCGTCATCTATGCTAGACATGTATCCAAATCACATTAAACTTAGATTTTGATAGTGGTACATAATAGCGTCGCCAGTCCACGGCCCAGGGGGGGGACATTTAGTATAATGTTGACTGTACTTACAATGTGATGTAAAACAATTATAACAGTGAGTGGAATGACCGCCGAATGTTTGCGGCCGCTGAAATCGGCTGAAAAAATCTCAGTAAAAAAGTAATTTTTTGTGACATTTTTGGACGTATGCTAAAAGTTTAGAATAGTATGCTATATATGTATATCTCAAGGAATAACAGCAAACTGAGGGAGCAATTCAAGCGCGAGGGCACACCACCCAGCCACCATCGCACCCTGCGCTGTTGCATAGAGACGAATTTTGACAAAATAAATTACCCCCAAAACCCCCTATCCCTACGATGGGTACACTTTTTTAATCTCTAAGGGGGGGGGGGGGGGGGCAGCTGCCCCTAGGTATAATTGCAATAGACTCTAGAACTTATTATGTTCCAGAGATGGAATTTGATTTTTAGGAAATTTATTTATGTTTGCGTCGTCGGCGCGACACCGTATCTAGTGGGGGCTCTACCTATGCTGTTGAAACTGGTCTTGTCGAAGGCTCCTTCGATATCAATAAAAGGCGTCAATGTTGGTTGCTTTGACGTCAATCCAGATCCTTTAGTAAGACTACACTACACTGTGTAGAGCAGATTCTGTAGATTTGCCTTTGCTGTAGGCATGTTTTAGTAACATCTAATAACTGACTGTAATTTTTTAGTGTAAATACTAGTTATTAGTAGTTTTATTACTATCTTACTTATAAGCGGCATCCTCAGGCACATGGTCTTCATTTAAATGCTTCACCAGGATGTCTCGGGACAGGAAGAAGTGCCCGCATTGTTCCACCACACCATCGCTGTTCAGTTTCTTCACGGGGCACTCAAGTATAGCTGATGCATTCGGTGTTTTCTGTTTGCTATGGACCAATTTGTGCTTCTGCAGCCTAGCTTCATTCCAGAAGCTTTTGTTGCAATTTGGTATATCACACTGAAAGAATAAACTAAATTAGACTTTATAATAAACGGCCTATGTTTTCCTACAACAAAGAAAAAATATATAATAATTATTCAGAGGAATAATAAAAAAAATATGAAAGACAACTTAAAAACATGTGATATTATAATTTGCTTAAAAACTGACAAATCTTACTCGCCGTGATCTAATCAATGTTAAGTAAAGTTAACATTGATTAGATCACGGCGAGTAAGATCTGCCATATTCCTGAGCTATCAGAAAATGTTCACACTAAGATAATGTTGAGAGTACAAACAATGCTGATTTTCAGCATGTACTCTGTTTAGCTGAAGCTAAACGGAAATTTAAAAGCTTAAATTAAGTTTTGACTAAGGTTGACAAGTAAGTTTGAAAGCACAGTGTTATCCATATTCCTTATGGAGTTGCCCTGTCATGTTGCAAATTTAATGTATCACATTTTTTTTGTTGAGCTTGTGATTTTTAACATGTATATGTATAATGAATTGATCTCTTACAGGAATAACATAGTCACTGTGTGACTAAACTCCCATAAATAAAAAAAATAAAAAGAAAATTTTTAAGTGATTGCAACCTGTTCAAAAGGATCTATTTATTTTCCGCACATCCTATTGATACTTCTACCTCTGCTTGGTTGTTGGTCATAAAATTATTATTTTCATGAGCTCAGCTTATAACTCATACCTTATACTTGACAACTCTGCTGTTCAAGCAGCTCTGAATTATCATTTCTTTCTCGGAAACATCTGTAGTTTGTTGTAGAGAATTTATTTCTTTGCTGAATGATGTCACTTGAGGGATTTTATTTTTATCTTCTGTAGAAATTTTTATTTGAGTCATATCATCTGAAAAGAGCCAAGAGAAATAATAATTTATTAGGGAATTTTTTTTTTAAGAAATAAAGAATTGAATAGGAATTACACATTATGCACACTTAAATTTAATAGAAACTATGTTATTGTGGTTTGTAAAGCCCATATTAACCCTTAACTACCTACCCGCGGTCTCACGGACACCAGCGATAATATTTTTTTGAATTACGAAGTGTGTGCGCATTGTTACATATCGTGCGTCTATGTACCTTTTCCCCGTTACCCGCAGTACCGCGCCTGCGCTTGTCGAGGTCATAAGTGCGCGCGTTTGCTTTTGGTTAGTAAAATACTTTTGTCAGCGGTCTGAGCGACCGCGGGTAGGTAGTTAAGTGACTTTTTTCAGTAAGTATTTTTTATTGTTGTAGTGCAAAATGGCTACTGATGATCAAAATATTGTGCCCTGGTTGGAGGGAAGATTCGGAACTGCGTATAGAGAACCCTAAACTCTTATGAAAGTTTGATTATATCGAGCATTTCAGCTAAAAGCTACATGCTGCAACTTTCTCTTCGTCGGGTATTGCAGTTCAACGCGGAACCGCTGCGAATATCCTGCGGCTATTGAAAGTGATGCTGGTACAGATAGGTTGGATACTCGCAGGACCTGCCCTGTTTGTGACCCTAAGTAGAAACACAAGACCCAATACTTGTGTTTTCATTGCAAGAAACCAATGATACGCAAACATGTTGTGTATTTTTACTGCCGCTAAAACGGTAAAGTTCATGACATGCAATTTTTAAAAAATAACTCTTTTTACATTGATATTAGTGTATAGTTTTATTATTTAATTCCTGAATTTATAGAAATTAGTAAAGAGAAGTCCGTGATTTACGTTATTTTTGTTAAAGATCTAATTTTCTTAATATGTTGAATTTTTATGTTATATCTCAGGTCTTAGAAGAAATTTTAGTTTAGTCAATAAATATGTAATGTAGATTTTTTTTTTCTCGTTAATTTATTTAAAAAACTCATTTAAATATAAGTTTTATTTCAAATTATCTTCCACTGCAATAGATTTCTTTTACTGGAGCCAGATATCGCCAACGTCACACAGACCGCGGGTAGGTAGTTGTGTGACTAAAGTAGAGGGTAGGTAGCTAAGAGTTAATATGTACCTAATGATGAGGCTGCATTCCACGAATAAGGCACAGGTTGATCCCATAATATTAACTCACTAGGTTATTATTATAAGTAAGTACCTTAAAATATGTACAATAAAAATTAATACAAAATATCTTACAAAAATTTGGCATGACCATGTCTTTTGAATCATCACTCATAAAATTAAGGCACCATTTATTTTCTACTTCAGTCTCTGTTTTCTTTCCTGTGAGTTGGCTATCATTTGGCATGTCATTCTGAAATAAATAAAATATTCATAAGAATTTAGGTATGCTGGACAATAAAAAGCAAAAATTATAATCGTAATAGTTGCTATATATATAATATTGTACATAATTTTTTTGCAAGATGTTAATATATATTTTGTACCAGACACAGGTCTATGTAATAGTAGTTCTCACCTCTTTCTTTTGGTTATTCAATAAGAATGATTCTACATTCAAAGAGCTCTGCTTTCCCTCATTAACTGTAAATTAAGTACAATTTTACATTAATGAAGTGATTAAAGAACAGAATAATATTCCAAAAATTGATACTTTACAATCAACTTGCTGCCTAAGAAGACTTGATTTGGAGACATAAAATTCTTGTTTGATTAATGAGTTTTCATGTTGCTTTGCAGAAACACTTGGCGATATATTTTCTTGAATTTCTTCATTTGGTTCTGGGATTTCATTACTGGCTGCCACATCGTGAATAGTAAAACTCAAGAAATTGGGTAATTGAGCCCCGTGAGCCTGCTGAACACTTTCATGTGTTTGTGGTTCAATTTCTTTACGAAACAAATCTGGAAAATCAGTAACTTTGGCCAATAGCTTAACTGGATTGATAGACTGGTTGTCAGTAATCTGTACCCTATACAATTGTTTATCTTCCGGCGATTCACATAACAAAGCCCTCCGTTTTCTCGTAGTCTTCCTCCGAAGAATGTTAGGCTTTTGGAAAACTTTCCGGGGACCAATATCTTGAGAAGCAAACATCTCGTTCTAGTTACTTCATTCTTATATTTTAATCATAACTTCCTCCACTTTGCAACGTTCTATAAATCGTTTTTGTCGAAAGATATGTTTCACATGTTACTTGGACCATCAAAACAGATAGCTATGGTTGTTGAAGATTTCCCTGTTTTTGTCGCGTGCTATAAATTAAGGATCTGGGAAGCTATTTTATTTGATTGTTCAAACTTATCCCATGGTGTTGATGTTACGAATACACCCATTACACTTGAAATTCTATTAGAAACACCTGCAAACACCAAGCAAATCACATCAATCCAACCAAATCATCCATTTTCTTGTACATTTTTGACGGTAAAATGACAATGACAATAAAGGAATCTGGCTTGACGCTTCGAGGAAAATTATGGCAACTCCGCGATCCGTGTCTGTATCCATAACCCTTTGAGCCATAACCATACCACCCACCCAATGGACTTTAGAGGCCATCGCAAACGGCGCGGCGGCGGCGAGGCGGTGCGGTGCGGGACGTTAACAAAAGAGGTGCTAGTTTGATATTTGACTAGGCGATTTGTGTGTCTACCTCAGTGTCTACAAATGAATGGCACTTGATTGAAAACCCTTCAAACAAAGAATCGGACGAGTATCGCAGCCGAGGCGCCGCCGCCACCCCGCACCGCCGCGTTCATCCGGGAGTCTGTCTTCAGTATCCATAAATAAAGTAATGAAACTTTATTTATGATCTATGTCATGTCTACGTAGTGTAACGAGCTACGATTGGAGAACTATGGGCTAAAGCCACTATCCGACGACAGGAGTATTGTGTTCTGTACTCTGCTGTGCTCTGTGGCTACAGCTATGGGTGCAGCCTCTCCCTAGCTGTAGCCACAGAGCGGTAGACATGCGCAAACCATGTCCGGCTGTGGATTGAACATGATATAGTTCCTTTGAACGGCGGACATAGTTCCGGGAAACATGTCCGGACATGTTAGCAATGGAGCATGTTCGAGGTACACGTAGTTCCTCATGTCCAGTTAGGTTCGGAAATTTTAACAATCGAACTATGTCCGCGGAACTAAATAGCTGTATTGTAACTAACGTAAAGCAGCATAAATTAAAAAATACAAAAAAAAATTATCTCGCGCCAACCCGCGTCGGTCAACTTTAATTTTTCTGCGTTTTAGCATCGATTTGCTGTTATTTTTGAAGCATTTGGAAAAATACGAGATTTTGGGTTAAAGAAAGAAAGAAAGAAATAGTTTATTAGACAAAACCTACAAAAGACAAACATAGAAAGTTATTACAATACTATTGGAAAATAAAACAATACACTAATGCGAGGCGGTGCGGTGCGGGACGTTAACAAAAGAGGTGCTAGTTTGATATTTGACTAGGCGATTTGTGTGTCTACCTCAGTGTCTACAAATGAATGGCACTTGATTGAAAACCCTTCAAACAAAGAATCGGACGAGTATCGCAGCCGAGGCGCCGCCGCCACCCCGCACCGCCGCGTTCATCCGGGAGTCTGTCTTCAGTATCCATAAATAAAGTAATGAAACTTTATTTATGATCTATGTCATGTCTACGTAGTGTAACGAGCTACGATTGGAGAACTATGGGCTAAAGCCACTATCCGACGACAGGAGTATTGTGTTCTGTACTCTGCTGTGCTCTGTGGCTACAGCTATGGGTGCAGCCTCTCCCTAGCTGTAGCCACAGAGCGGTAGACATGCGCAAACCATGTCCGGCTGTGGATTGAACATGATATAGTTCCTTTGAACGGCGGACATAGTTCCGGGAAACATGTCCGGACATGTTAGCAATGGAGCATGTTCGAGGTACACGTAGTTCCTCATGTCCAGTTAGGTTCGGAAATTTTAACAATCGAACTATGTCCGCGGAACTAAATAGCTGTATTGTAACTAACGTAAAGCAGCATAAATTAAAAAATACAAAAAAAAATTATCTCGCGCCAACCCGCGTCGGTCAACTTTAATTTTTCTGCGTTTTAGCATCGATTTGCTGTTATTTTTGAAGCATTTGGAAAAATACGAGATTTTGGGTTAAAGAAAGAAAGAAAGAAATAGTTTATTAGACAAAACCTACAAAAGACAAACATAGAAAGTTATTACAATACTATTGGAAAATAAAACAATACACTAATGCAAACACAGAGAGGCTACTTAAGTACGAACTATAAACTAGATAGGTATAACAAAATCACAATTAAACAGTGGGTACTAAGCAGCTCATCTGTGGACAGGAAAACAAAAGGGTATGTACGTAGGCAATGTCTAACAGGTCTTGGCTCAGCGTAATGCCCTGACACAAATAGTGGCACTATTGTAAAAGGGCGCTGGTTTTCAGCCAAAACCAACGACAATGACGGGGTTAAAAAAACAATATAGATTTTCCCTAATTCTCCCAAAATAAAAGTAAATCAAGGTTGGTTTTATCATGAGTGAGTTCATAAAAATTAGCTTAAACGAACAATTTGCGTAAAATTACTTTGCCGCTTGTTTTATGCAGTTTAGAATATATTAAAAACCACAAAAATATTTGAATCTCGCGCCCACTCATGACGATTACGACAACCCTAAAGTGTTTTTATAATGACTATAATGAATATGGGTTTTCGGTTCTTTATTATATTTAATTTCTCATAAAACAAAAATATTCACGTAAACAAACTTTAAACTTTACAACATTACGTATAGTTTACGTTCTTTTTTTTTTATTTACTTGACTAATACGTCAGTTTCAGTGTGTGTCATTGGCTGTCAATGTCAGTTCAGTTATAAAGGAACGAACATGGAAGGAACTAGGTAGGTAGGTATCTACATGCGCAAACCTGTCCGGCTGTAGATTGAACATGGTACCTATAGGTAGTTCCTTTGAACGGTGGACATAAAGGAACGATGGAACTACTTCAGCCGACACATCGGAGCGGAACGATCTAGTTCCGAGTGAGGACATAGTTCCAGGAACTATTACGGTCCGGAACGACACATGTCTAAGCGGTAGTGGTAGTGGTTATATTCTCTGTGGAGGCTGCACAACTTCGTTGAAATAGCTACATCTCCCAATGAGATGACATAACCTAAAAGCGCCGTTCGCCACCGACCGCAACTGTTTGAATTTTATTTGCAGGTTATGCTAACTTGAAAAGTTAAAAAAAATATGGATTTCAAAGAAATTGAAAAACTTGCTACGGAAATTGAAGATGTATCGGACCCTTCTAGTTTTGAAAAAGTAAAAAAATATTATGATAAACTTATAAAAGAAGCCACGGAATACATACAGGTATTAATGCAATGTTTATCCATAAATTGTGCAATTTAACTGATCGTAGAGCGTTATTTTTACACATAACTATTATAAATCAGTAAAGTAATACCTATATCATTTAGCTTTTCAAGCCTAATCCCTTGATATGTAAAAATATTGAATAAAAAGTCGAAATACAATTTTTATCTAACTGCAACTCTATTAACTAGTTATGATCATGAACAAAACAAAGTTGTATAAATAAAGCTGGACATTCACATAGCATCATCTAGTAGCCCTTAAGAAAATTTACTTATCCGTCTGACTTTCAAAGTAGCTTGTATAATGGGAACCTTCAGAAATTAAATTTTATAATAATATTATAAACGTTAATTTCAAACGGTCTATGTAGTAACAATAGGAACAATTATATTAGGCCTAAATTCTTTCTTAGACTAAGTTCCAAACTTGTCCAAAGACCTCGACAATCAATAGATACCTAACTTATCTTATTACACAATATTATAGTTAGGCAACTGAACTAAGAATGTAAACCATGATTATATTAGGTTTTCCGAATTTGACAAGATTAGCCAGTCAAGTATTCATGCTCTCACCTAAGTCATCTGAATTGACTCCATTAATTACCCAATGTTGATTTCTATAATCTTTCATAACAATGCTTGCAATCAAGTTTATATTTATTTATTTAACACACCAAACACATTACAATGCAATCTAAAGTAATCATTGAAACGAAAGTGGTTATAATCTACATTGTACCATAAAAAAATGTGTGTACAGCTATAGTAAATATATATTATTGTTATCATTGATGCCACTACACATTTCAGTTATTAATATCCACATTGGAATTCAGATCAATAACTTGGGAGCAGCCTTGGTACCAGGCCACCTCGTGTGGAATAACAGCTGAACATCAACCATTGATTGAGAGAAATAAACATGAGAATGATAAATTTCGCACTGACAAGATCACTAAAGAAGAACATGATCAGATCAATAAAAACTGGAAGAGATTTACAAAGGTATGATAGCTAAAAGGAAATTATTCATTTGTTTCAGTAAAGAGTATACCTGAGATCTTAGATATGTATATACTTTCTGATTTTCTATCATTTTCATCCAGCAATAATGACAGCATGTGCATCTTTGGCACTTTCACTGCCAAAACTGCACATGCTGTCATTATAGTAGTAGTAGTAATTAAAGTAGTATATAGTAGTCATTATAGTTAGTGTCATGGCCGTAGGGAGGGGGGGGGGGGGGGTTTGGGGGTTCAAACCCCCCCCGAAATGTTGAGGCACCGTTAAAAATCAAACTTGAATAGGAAAAATTTTTTCGGATACGTACTCGTACGTGGAAAGTGCGGCTTACTTTAAATAGCTATTCTCTCTTAAAAACACAAATTTTTTTTCGTCTCCGTTCGTCTCCGATTAACAACAGCGCGCTCTGAGTCGTCAGTGGCGGACGACGGGGCGCGCTCGCGCACCATGCCATGCGATTCCTATTGTGTATCTACATACATTGTACTGCATGTAAGCACTTAAATATTTCTTTAAATTATTATCTTTTGAAAACTCAAACTTTTTTTCGACAAAATTCTTCTCTACATTTTAAATGAGCTGGGTGCACGCATCGCTTTCACTTACGGCCGATTCCAGCTAGGCAGGCAGCTCACGACATTACTTTTAATTTTATAAATCAATAGACCTATTTTGTTGTCCTTCCGTAATTGAATTGCTTTCTCCGTTTACTGTCATGTATTTATTTATAACATACTTTTCTAAACTATTTAATAACGGCCGAAAAGGTCGCAAAAAATTTCGCGGCTCGCTCCGCTCGCCGTTAATTCGGATTTATTCTAAGCTTTTTAAGACCTTGCGAAAATGCCACAATTTCTCTAAAATTTTCAGCGACCGCAAACACAACAAAATATCGGCGGTCACTCCACTCACTGTTATAATTTTGGCTCTAAAAGATTCAGGGTTCGCTAATCATAATCTTTTGTCACTCTTGATTCTATTTTATAGAACATCCGAAAGGTCGCACAAAAAATTGCGGCTCGCTTCGCTCGCCATCCATTCTATAGCCATTTAGTCGTTTTTATCAGCCTGCCGAAAATATGTAAAAAAATTGGCGGCTGGCTTCGCTCGCCATTCTCTCATAATAATGTGAATTGTTATACCTACCCCTAACTAATACTACTAACTTTTTTGTCACCCGAAAATGACACTCGAAGTTATTTATTTTTTTATTTCTCACATTTTTTTCTTTGTTGCTGGCATACCAATCTCCAATCTCCAAAATGACCACCGCAGTTTTTAAAATATTTGGGGCTAGCTGTCACATCTATTGTCAGTTGTCACACTTTTGCCTACTTTTTTACATAACATCGGAAAAATCTGAAAAAATTCGCGGCTCGCTCCGCTCGCCGTTACCTATGGTTATTATTTTTATATCGATTTTTTTTGGAAAGTGCTTGGTTGAAAACCACTCCGGGTACTAGCATGTAGCATAAGTACATATATAAAGATGTTGCATGTTGCCTCGGGCGGGTCTAAGGCTCGACCCCCCCCGAATAGTATTTCTGGCTACGGCCCTGGTTAGTGTTAATAATTTGAGAAAAGCAACACAATTCTGATAAATTTATTTTCTTGAATGTGTGTGGCTGCTTACATTTTAATATCCTTACAATAACACTGATATAATACAATGAAATATAATTATGGCTAACAGTGCAATATAAATAATAATTCTGGACAATCCACACAGCATCATCTATCCCCAAAAGGTGTTTAATACCATATGGTTACTAGATAACTGATACTTAATGATAAATATGTTTCTTGTTGTTTCAATGATAAATAAATATTGATTCCAGAAATATAAGGTGCCAGACAAGCTGCACCTTTTTGTTTCATGGAAAAATCATGGAAATAGAAGAGGAATTAAGTCTCAAGAAGAGCATGTGAGACGATTTGTAGCAGCATACCTATCACGAGGCTTAGAAAGGACAATACACCAAGTTTATCATTATATTAAGTACTTTCACATGAGAGAATTGGATAAAAAATACTATTCAGAAAACGAAGAAAAAATTATTAAAGTCTGTGTTATGCATTCTCTACCAACTGCCCCTATGATATTGCCTATTGTACTCGGCAGGCATAGTAGGGGGATCTACAATAAATGTAAAATAGCAAAAACAGGTAAATCTGCCGAGATTTATATATACATATATAAAATTTTCATCCATGATATTGATAAGCATACTGAGCTGTCAACTAGCAAATTTCTAGAAACAAAAGCATAAAGAGGAAAGTGTTCAGTGATCAGTATTTGCATGTTTTTTTATCGGGAGTCAGCTTATGTATGCTTTGTTAATTTATCTAACTTGTCTGTGATAAATAGCTATAAAGTACAACTTACAGTTAATTTTAAATGTATATTTCTGTTTAGAAGAAAACATAATGAAGAAAAAGCAAAAGTGGACCTTGCAAGAAGCTAGCAAATTAGTAAAACTCATGTTAGAGCAAGCTGATATTCCTTTGAATGAATTTAAAAATAAGAAATTGGAGAAACCATTCTGGAGTAAATTAGAAAAAGCTATGAACAGACATTATTCCTATTTGCATAATTTTTGGTATGCCTACCTCCACCCACAATTGTTTGTCCAATGTGAAGTTAAATCATACAAATTACGAAGAAAAATATTCAAAACGTAAGTACAGTTATCATAATAAATGAATATTTACAATAATATTTTTACAAGTTCGAGTTAGTCATTTATTGTTTTGCAGGTTGCGTGACTCTTCCTACAGAGTATGGAGTGACATTCGATGGGATGAGGTATTAAAAGAATTCCCTGATGGTCTAACCAAGCCTTTCTTGCATAAAATGTGTGGTTCCATTGTACGGAAAAAAGAAAAATACTCAACAACGCCGTTACAGGAATTAGCTGAGTTTTGCTTGCAAAAAATTCAATCTACTAAAAAAGCGAATAAACGATTGAAAAGACTAATTTTAGATGATAAAGGAAATCTTGTAAAATTAAAAAGCTAATAATGTAACTGATAGGACAGAGTTCCTACATATACAATGTAGATTATAATCTAAAGAACAAAAAGCAAGAACTTAATTGTAATATGCATGATGGTGAAGTAGGTAAATGATGAACCTAAAGGTAGTTGTGTATGATGATGATGATAAAAAATTTACTGATGAATGTTTTGTACCTATACAATTGATGAGTAATAAAAGTACGTAATTTAATAAATATTTTTAATTGTTATTTTGAAGGTAACCACTAAGTACATACTGGTAGAAATAAGGTAATTCAGTAGGTCATGGTATACATTATTTTGTCAGGTCTATGAATGGAAGATAACATCAATTATAGTTCGACCGAAACCGCTGTACCGCTCCCTAAGAAAGTGCGGCGAAGTGGGGGCCGAGGAAAAAAGAGCAAGAATACACATGAGATCGATATTGTCGGATATATCTTACGATATCGTACCAATATAAACAATATTTTTGTTTTATATATTATATCGATATGTTTATATTTTTTTATAACTAAATTATCTACAGATATTCTGACAGAGCTTCTGCTTCAACTTCATCTTCCGTTTCGCCATCGGAATTTGAATCAGAGTCGTTCTGCAAATTTATAATTAATGGATCGATAATAATATCAAATCTACTATCGCGATCCCAGTAATTGTTTTCATTTTTTTGGACATGATCATCACATTTCTGCCATTTTTCCGCCGTGAACTCCGAAAACAATGTATTCAATAAGTTTATCTTTTCATCTAGAGAAGAGTTAATATGGTTATGAGCTATATTGTTTTTAATATCAGCCCAAACTAACTCTATGGGATTCAAATCCGGATGGTACGGCGGTAATCGTAGAACAGTATGTCCATTGGCTTTCAGGAGTTCATCAATTCTGTACACGGGCTCTTTTTGTGTATTATCGATAAGAAGTTGCAGTTGAGATTTTGTCATAGCTTCCGAAAATTCAACATTGTGGCGCCGTAACCAGTTCTGCATTTCGGTTTTGAGGCTTGCTATGGTTGGCTTCTTGTCAACCTGAACGCTGTGGTAAGACGCGTTGTCCAAGACAACCACAGAATTCGGAAGCAATTTATCTTTTAACTTTTCATCTACCCACTTATAAAAAGTAGGCCCGTTCATGTCTCCATGATAGTCGCCGGTCTTAGCATCTGATTTGAATATCGTCAATGCACCATCAACCAAGCCATTTCGACATCCAGCGTGAAGAATTACCAAACGCCGTCCTTTTCCAATATCAGCATGAATTCCAGGTTCGGACGATGATTGCCAACATTTGCTTACATGGTGACTGGCGTTAATGTATGTTTCATCAAGGAAATATATGTTGCGGTTTTGCGTTCTGTAATTTCTGATTTGTGTTAAGTATTTTTTCCGCCACACTACAATATTAGGCTGCTCTATAAGGAGATGTCTCTTCGATTTGCATTTTTTGAAACAGTAACCTATTGTGTGTAAGAGGCTCCTTAGAAATTCTCGTCCACAATTTAATATGCCATCTTGTTTCAAACTTGAAAGTAACTTACGGACACTTGGCACTCTTTTTTCAAATTCATAAAACTGATGAATTTTTCTTCTGATAACTCCTAAATCAAAATCATCAACAACATGTTTTTTCTTTATAGTTTTTGGTTGTTTTGGCGAATTAAATTTCAATCGGCCCAAATTTTCAGTTGATGAATTGCCCTCTTTTATCACATTTCTTGCGGTTTTTTCGCAGTACCCCGTAGCGTCTGCCACGATTTTGGCAATATTTGCATCACTGTTATATTCAAAGCTCTCTCTGTCTGCTTTTCTTTTCTTAAAATATTCGGCCACTTTAAAAATTATGGCCTTGACATCACGAGATAGCGCTCGGCCCATCTTTGGATATTTATCTCATGTGTATCTGACATAGACCGTCCGGTACAAAGGCGACCTACTGCCGTGAGCGTCGACGGCAGACTGATGGATGGATCGGAGCGGCCGATACTTCCCCCCCGTCTCGCCGCGCGCATACCTCAGGGGCGGTACAGCGGTTTCGGTCGAACTATAGTCAATATTTTGTTTGAAATCTATCGCAAATCGTTTGTCGATCATAGATAACAAACGCATTTTATACAAGACTGCGACCTCTATTTCACATAAAAAAAATTACTGAATTAGTTACTACACTAGCGTAATTCAATCAAAATTCTATTGTGGAGTGATAAGGCCAGAGATGTGATTTATTTGAAATACTTCTATTTTAAATGCAAATAGAAAATGCAAAATACCTATTTTGTATTTAAATACCTTTCAGTGAAAAGTATTTTGTATTTTATTTGAAATGCCTTTCGAGATGCATTTTGTATTTTAATATACATTTTAAAATACAAAATACTTTGTGATTAAGTTGAGCCAACATTACCAGTCAAACAAAACAAAACGCTTGTATTGCCGAATTCGACCGATAGAGGCGCCAACTAACCATGCACGACATCTTTTTCTTCTTTGGTCAGAGTGCGCGTCTTATGTCAATGTCAAGTAATGTCTTCATCATCATCATCATCACCAGCCTATAATAGTCCACTGCTGGACATAGGCCTCTCCTAATGAGCGCCATAGATGGCATCATTATTTGGTAATAAATGTAGGTAATTTAATTTAAGTAATGTCTGACAAGTGTCAATGTCTGACAGGTGTGAAAAAGATGTATTCGATGAACAACTGGCATTCTTAAAAAGTGTTATAAATAAAAAATGATATTTATTTTTATCAAAATCAAAATCAAAGTGCTTTATTTCCTTTAGACCTTACAGGACACTTGGACACGTCACAAAATACAAGTTAAATAAGAAATAAAATACTATATCACTTTTTAACAATACCAGTCCAGTTGTTATTAATTTAAAAATAAAAGTGTAATCGCATTGAGTGTATCTATTCTCCTGTGTAATAAATAAAAATATATCTGTGATTTGGTCAGAAGGTATTTTATTTTGAAAAAGTATTTTGAAAATACCTATTTTGCATTCAGCATTTGAAATACAAAAAGCAATACTATTTGGTATTTTGCATTTGAAATAGTAAATCTGAAAAGTATTTTGCATTTTGTATTTAAATGCTTTTTTAAAACCATTTTGTACATCTCTGGATAAGGCAATAGGTATTGAAAAAAATATACGTATAACGGAACGACATGAATCAGATCAAGGAGGCTACGTGCCACAGTATACATATAGACAGTATGGAAACTACCTACAAACGCTCGAAACGGCTCACTCACACAAGCATGCGCATCTACGAGACCTGTAAGGGGTTTTCGCGGTGCTGTCGGTAGCGGTCGTCGCGTCTAGACGAGCGGTCATGCGTTATTTAGTTTTTTGAAAAATGCTCGATAATATTGCGTTGTATGAACGCTGTGTGAACTCGGTTTCATCGAAACCGGAGCTTTCGTATTTTAAACATCCTGCTGATTAATGTAAGAAAAATGTAGTACTATTATTATTGTTATCGAATAATGAGTCCGTGTTATTGATCTTAATGAATTCTTGAATATAATTGAAAATCCAGAATAACGGCGGTTTAAAGGTTGTTTAAACCTTTAAACCGCCGTCATTCTGGATTTTTGTTGTCAGTCGATAATAATTGAATGAGAATATTTTATACAAAATTTCCTATAGGTAATAATGAATAAAGAATTCCGACGTATCGTAGTTAGTAGACGCAAGTACTTTTATGTGTAACATTTGTAATAATTAAGAATAAACATATTAAGAAATGTTTTTTTAATTATTAGGTAGGAACAAGAAGCTTATATTATGGTAGGAATCATACGCATTTTCCGATTGAAACACGGTACGGTTTGCAGCCGCTCATGAGCGTTGCCCGCGCGCCACCTGCGCTGCAGTGTCTGCGGGCGCCGCCGCGCCGTAAAGTTACAACCCCTTTGCTTTACTGGAGCGTAGGTATTTATTTCATCAACTAGGCTTAGTTTCGATATTGTCCAAAGATTTAAATCGTTAGATACGCCCCGACACCAAAAATTGTGTCATTGTCCTTGAATGCGTGCGTGTGCAATCTATACACAACAAGCGTACTGAGAAAATAGTGTCATCTCTTTTTCTCCCACATTATTTGCAAACACTACTATCTTTTTCGTGCACTCGCCATTTAAATTTGTTATCAAGATCGCGGAATGATAAATAAAAGTTATTTAATTAAATCGCAATACTTACGAGTGACGCAATACTTGCGTGTTACACCTTTAGCTTTGTTTGTATTTGTAGAATTGTTTTTACATTTCCGAAACACACACGATGGCATTTTGTGAAACTTTTCTTGCAAAAATTGGCAGTTACGATTGGTTTTAACACGTCCGGATAACACTGTGCTTCGATCTACACTGATTCCAACTGTGCGAGCTGGCTCACCTTAACTTTGCAACAACGTGGCGCGGACTCACTGCGGAAAGGGCGTATCTAACGATTTAAATCTTTGATATTGTCCATATGTGTACTGTGTACGTGCTAAGGAACTTATACCCAACCCAAAGTATGTGTGTACCACAGAATAATAATATCATAAAGTGTGTACAGATTGGTACAGACCAAGCAAACGCTACGAGTGGGTTTCGACGATTGGTACCGAACGTTCACTCGCTTTCGTTGTTGTGTCCAAGTGTGTTCCACATGAGTTTCCACACGAAAGGAACGAATGCAAAACGGGGAGGGCGGAGCACGGCCGAAGGCCCTCGTTCGGGCTCGCTTGCTTTCGCGTTCTATGTTAACCTTCGCTCGCTATCGTTCGCTTGGTCTGATCTTGGTCTGTCTGATGGTCTGTACCCAACGTACCCAACCTTCAGACACAGTGTACATTTATAGACAGTGTGGAAACTACCTACAAACGCTCGAAACGGCTCACTCACACAAGCATGCGCATCTACGAGAGCTCTAAGGGGTTTTCGCAGTGCTGTCAGTAGCGGTTGGCGCGCATCGAGACAAGAGGTCACGCGCAATTCTATTTTTGAAAATTCCTCGTTCTTTTTGTATTGCATACGGCTGTATGAACTCGGCTTCATCAAAACCGGAGCTTTCATATTTTAAACTCCCTGGTTATATTGAAAGGTAAGAATAATTTATAATTTAATCTGTTGCAAAGTAGCTGAACGAATTTTAAAAGAAATCAATAAATCAGTTTTACCATACCCTGTACCTGTTTCCCAATAGTTTATTTAAAAAAGCTGATCATTAGAATGAGAATATTTTACACAATAAAATTCAATTATATAGAATTCAGAACGTATCGTAGTATACGCCAGTACTTTTCTGTAAATAATTTGTAATAATTAATAATAAAGATAGATAGAGGTATTGGTTTTTTATTTGTAGATATTAACACGCATTTTCGGATTGAAACGCTATAAGGGTTGCAGCCGTCATGAAAAGTCATTAGCGGATGCGCGCGCCCGCTCCGACGACGGTACACGAAACGTTTTCGTCTAACCACGGCTCGCGTGCGACGCCTTGACATTAGGTACCTATTAAAATTGAAGTTGTAAGCAAATTCTTTATTAAAATTTAAAATTCAACGAATTATACTCACTTAATATTTACGATTGAAGCAGTTGACCTAACTGCAGACTGTTTTAAACAATCTACAGGTAGCTCAATTGATCCATCAATAGCTGTTGGAAACGTCCCTAAGGCGGTAGCTGGGGTGCGTTCAGAGGCTCATGGTACGGTTGTTTGGTGTAAATTTTAACTTACCCAAAGGTTCAGAACGAGTCGGTTGTTATACGTCAAAGTTGACATTATCACTCAGACTAAGCATTATCATGACAAAACTGACGTTACAGTTGCCGGACGTTCGTTTGTTTTGTTTTTGTTTTGCGGTTACTTTTAGGTAAATTGTATCTACTGACTGTAACTACGATCGATAACTGATAAATACTGAAAATTTTGAAATTTACTGTAGAAATCTTGATATGTAGGTAGATAACAAACTATGACAACGGAAAATATGACAGCTGTCAATGTCAGAGTGTTTTTCGTCGATCGAATTACACCGGTAAAAAGTTGCAACCGTCGGAGGTTGTGAACGCTCTAGTTAATAACAACCGAGCGTTTCTCCTGAGGTTATGAACGACCTAGTTGCACTCCGAGCGCGCTCGAGCGTAGGTTGTGAACGCAGCCCTGCATTACCTCGCTGTATCTCAATGGTGATAACTGACAACTGATATGATAACGCTGCGCAAGATACCTACTCACCAGCTCTCGGATCACTCGTCGCTTCAACCAGTCGATTTTTTTTATATTATACATCTGACAATATTTCAATTCCATTGATTTGATAACAACAGAAAAAAATACTCAATTTATAAAATATTTCTCTTAAACAAGCAATGTGACAACCCTAGTGCTATAATGGAGCGTAGGTATTTATTTCTTCAACTAATGTATACTGTGCTTCAGATGCACAAGTAGGTTTAAACAATTTGGCATTTTATTACTTGTTGTAGTTGCACACATGCACATTGTCTGATTTGGACGGTGTGATCTGTGGTGGGATGTAGCCAAAGCCAACCAAACCAAACAATATTCTAATTACCAATGCATAGACTTAGAGAAAAGTTCAGACGGAATCCTATCAAATCAAACTTGATTCCTAACAATGGCGGAATGACATTGAGTGTCAGTGTATAGAGAGTTGCCAACAAAAGAAAAAAATACCCATAATTTTTATAAATATTCTTCCTAATAATGGTTTACATATGAATATGTAAATTATAATGAATCATTATAATTTACATATTAATACTGCTTTAGCCACGGTAATCGTGTTTATTAGTTCTACTTTTTATAATTTTCAATATACGCCAGCGCTTTATTTTTATTTATTCATTTAATTAGAACGGTCATACAACCACTTACACTAACTAATTAAAATTAATTAATACAATAAGTATCGCACGAAAGTGACAATAAAATCTGGATTATGTTAGTAAAAATAATAATTCAACAAATTCTATTTAAAACATTAATTATTAATATTTATGGTGCTAACTGCAGTGAATTTGATTGTTCCCGGGATTAAATAGTAACCCCTATTTGCTAATCGAAGAAATTTCAACAAAATCTGTTCAGTCCTCTGAGTGTGTGTGCAGAAGTAACAAACATAAACACATCCAAAGTCTCCGTTCCATGTCTAATTTTAGTTTGAATAAATTATTCTTTGTGCCTATTAACTGGCTGACAACATTTTCTGCCTGCGGCTTCGTATACGTTGTTCATATGGAAATGCCTAACCAATATAATTAAAAAAATCAAATAAAAATTATAATTATTTATATGTACATTTGCAGCCACATCTTATGATTGTTACTGGGAATATCAATGAAACGTTCCTAATAATGAAAAAAAAATATACATTATTCTCATATTCATTGTTTATTGATAAGTACATAATAAATGAAAAATTATGTATACCTACATATAATGCCCGAATGCTTTTACATGAAAAATCTTTATGCATACTGTATGCTACACTAGATTTAGTAGGATTCAAATTATTTTAAATATGAGATTCTCTGATTATGCGAATTCAATTTAACTTCCAATTTTCATCACTCGGAAATATGAAAAAAATATTGACTATTAGTATGCCCCACGGCTATCGATAATCTCGATATAACATCTGCGTAGCATGATCGTCAGTAAAAGTATTATCCAAACGGGTTCAGCTATTTTGGAGGTTGGCTCAAATAAAAAACAAACATAGGTATTTCGAAATTCGTATCCCTAAAGCTAAGCTATTGTATAGATATTACAAAGTGAAATTCAATAGGTATCCTAATTATATTTCGAATACTTAACACATATTATTTTATATAACCAGGATGGTGAAATGCCTATTTACCTGATTCATAATTTAAAGTCAATTAAATATGAGAATTAAAACATTTTTAATATCCTCCCACACTTACTGGAAAATTTACATGTTGGCAGCACTGGCTAGATTTTGTGCTTATAGTTTGATTTTTAGGTTGATAATAATTTTGCGTCAAATCGAAATAATAAGTTGGTGAAATAAGAAATTTATCTACGAAATGTGATCCGGTGTTTTTTATTGACAAATGCATTGTGATTTTGTCAACATCTGACCACACAAGACGGTGTTTTTCATTTTGTTTTGATTTGTTTATATGATGTTATTAGGTTCGTGTCTATGGGCGTTATGGCGGCAAGTGACATACTATTTGAATCATAGACAGTATGTCAGAGTACCGAGTGCTTCTTTTTATTTTTTATGAGACTCCTTCCGAACTTATTCATACTTTCATGTACCAATGATTAACTTTTTCTGGTCAACCAATCACAAAGCCTAACTTTTCGTAGAAGTTGTCGAATAGCGTTGACGTGTCTATAAAAAATTAAAAAAAAACAAAGCGGAGCAGCGAGCGTCAGAACAAAATTCTATAAGGTCTTGCTTTTCGATAGTTAAGTCTAATAAACCCTGAGTAATTAACAAATCATGAAAAGAATTTCCAAACCTGTGGCAAGGCAGACATCGAGAGCTATAGCTGAAATCCTCGATAGTGATGACGAACTCCCAGGTATGTCTCACAGTATTTTTGTGTATTTTACTACTAGGTGACGTCATTATTAGGGTATTCCCCCGTTTTATCTATGCAACATTATACCTAACCACAATATAATGTATGTATTTCTACTTCTATTTTGTTTTTCAGATTTTTATGTAGAGACACCCGAAATTCCTGCATACTTAAATGATTCTCGTTTTGATCATATTGAATTGCCATGGCTAGCAAACTCCAAGCCTATTACAAAAGCGACAGAAACAACCACTAGTGAGCAGAGCAGAGCTGGGGTAGATGGAGCCCAAGTTATCACAAATGATAAGGACAAATCAAAAATCCTTATATCATCAGGCATTATGTCCACTAGAGACTTATTTTTTGTCAAAAGCATTGAGGATTTTTGTTCTGAGTCAACACTTTTATGGTTTATTGAATCATTGAAAAATAAATCTAAAACGGACAGGTTCCATAAAAGCTGCCTAGCTAGCAATATCTTCCAAGATAATGAACCCACTGACTTAAAACCTTTTGATTCTTTCGATGCTAACTATTATTTTCAATTAGTGGAATTAAATTAACATATCGTGTACCTATTATAGATTTTAAACAATTTGACATTTTATTACTTGTTGTAGGAATTTGTTGTGTTTTTTTATGGTGGTATTATTTAATCAACAGTGTAGTATGTAAGTTTTGAATACCTTCCAAATTTGAGATATGATTAACATGTAGTAAATAAAATAAACATTTAAAACATAACTATATTTTATTCATTTACTTCTTCCAAATCAACACTTCTTAACTTTCTTTTTCAAGGAATTCTAAAAATCCTTTAGAACACCTTACCGATTGTTGATAACATTTCTCAAAGCCTTTAGCATCGCTATCCTGCAAATAAAATGGAATATTATGAAAAATGATTAAATCAAATTATATAATATTTTACTTAAAAGCAAAAGAGTACTTACATAATAGGGATCTCTAATGATTCTATCACCTTCAGGGTCATAATCACCAAAGAGAAGCAGTTTCGCTGTACTGCCTTTTGGAGCTTTTCTCTTCAGGTCTCTCATATTTTCCTCATCCATTCCAAAAATAAAGTCGTAGTAATTAAAATCTTCCGATGTTAACTGAAATATATTTTTTTGTAATGGTTAGGTATGTTTATTTTATCTTCAATGTTTTTGTACTGCTTTATGTGTTCTAGTTATGTACCTTGTTCTGAGTGCATACCTGTCTTGCATGATTATTGTAAGGGACATTGTGCTTTTTCATAGTATCCAAAGCCCTCCAATCCGGTGGGTTTCCAACGTGCCACCCTCCAATAGCAGCACTGTCTATTTCCCATTGTTTTTCCAAGTTCAAATCGTTTACTGTTTTCTGGAATACGCCTTCGGCTATTGGTGATCTGCAAATATTTCCTGAAACAATTGTTTATTATAATTGCTGGACTGTGAAGTTATGTCTGTTCAAACATGATTATTTAATTTACCTAAACAAATGAAGAGTGCTTTTCTTTTATTTTCAGTCATGATAACGCTTTGTTTTATTTATTTGATTGTTTTAGTATCAGTATAATACAGTAATAGGTAGAGATAGACAGTGCTGCCAGATCACAAAACCTACTCAGCGCTAGAAGCGGTACAAAAAGCGCTAGATTGACAGAAATTAGCGCATCAAAAAAGCGCTAGATTCCGCTAGATTTCTCACTAGATATTCCTATGGGTCATATATGATTCAAATGAATGAGAAACTTTATATGAATGCGATCATATGTACTGTATTATGTTTGTAACTTTTGCTAGGGTACTAGGTAGGTGCTAGGTACTCGTTTTCTTGTCTGTTTTGGTGTTATAATGCCAACGCCATACAGCGCAACAAGAAACAGTCTACACAAACCAAACTCAAACAATCTCAAAATTAATAAACTAAACTTCAATCAATTCAAAACTTAAAAGTAAAGTAAACAAATCTTCTTCTTTTTATCTTTGCCACGAATATGTATAGGTTTGTGGGCTTATGTTTAATGTTCAGTTTACAATTGATCATCAAATCGTGAGATCACAGAATAGGTAAGTGATGCAGTTAAAATGAAAAGACTCCAAACCGAACGCAAATTTAGTCTGAACTATTAATTAGTAGATTCGAAAAATATCTGAATCTGAAAAAACGCTAGATTTTCCGCTAGGCGCTAAAATTCTGAAATGCGCGCCAAACATCTCAAAAAAGCGCTAGATCTAGCGCCGAAAGCGCTAAAATGGCAGCACTGGAGATAGATCTTTTTTTGCAGTTTTCTTTTGTAGCTATTTCGCCGGACTGGAGTTTGACACTGACGTCCTCTAAAGTGGAGGAAGTAATAACCGTATTATAGAGGTACTGTATAACAAACTGATTTTTTACTCTTTGTTTGCAACGTAGGTTTAGTTTAATCCAGTAGGCAATCAAATCATAAATTAAGCTTACACGCAAGTAGCCAAAAAATCTCGCATATAAAGGTAGGTACAGACAACTTGAAACCCCATTGGAGCAAACCTATCTACAAGATTAAGATAAAAACAAACGACTAATAGATTAGGCATCATAATCAGGTGTGGTGTGTGTAAGGTAATTTAAAATTACCTACTTAATCAGTTGAGTACCTAGGTGATCTTTAACAACTAATGTAAAAATGAATAATTTATACTTATTGACCAACAAAGTACAAAGTCATGTATTAACTTGGGGAACTCCCTGTGGTAAAGTTAAAGATGTTATTATATGTATTGCTGGAAACCCGGGAATCACAGATTTTTACACAGAATTCGGAACGGAACTCTACAAAAATACCAACATACCTGTTTGTGTTATTGGTGAGTAGATAGATAAAAAGTAAGATTAAAATGTAGGTTAGGTGTAAAAATAAAATACTTATCTAAATAATGCTAGCTGGACAAACACTTGCCCCAAACTACTAAGCAGAGTTGTTTGTGTTTTTGGGTACCTACTTTGGGTAGGCAGGTATAGTAAAGTATCTATCTGGTACAATAATATAATGTTTTAAGCATAGACAACGGTAGAAACATTTTGTCCCTAGGCGGGAATCGAACTCGGAGCCTCCTGCGTTACAGGATGACCTTCGCCCGCTTCGGCACAGAGGTCGTTGTAGAAGTTTTACCATACCTACTACCTATTCTATCATTTATCAACCTACATATAAAATGGTTACAGATTCATCCTGTTACACCTGGTATACTACTGGTTATAAGAGATTATAATATACCATAACAATCAGGGATGGTCTGGTCATAGATAGGTAGGTACTTAGCTACAATGATTCGGCTATAGGTATATTTATACCTATTCCAACCATGAATAGATTAGCTAGTAGGAGTGTGTCGTTATTTAACTAGATAGTTTTATAAACGGTTGACAGAATTCTTTAACGATAACGTTAAGCCGCTATTCAATAACTATCTATAAACGCTTTCGATCTAAACGAGCAAATTTCAACGAAACGACGACGCGCGTCATGCACCTCCGCAACTGAATGCGTGAATGCGTGAAATAACGTAAACCCGCTAAGAGTGAAGACAAGACGTGAGTGAAATAAATCAGTGAAATGTGAAACAGATAATCATTTCGTGAGTGAGTGAAATTTAGCTTTCGTTGAATTTTGGATTGTGAGTGAGTGATTGGACCGAACATGTGAATTAGTTGTAATATTTTGTTGATTCGTTGAGCGACGTAAAGTGTAATTTTTCTTTGCCTAATCAATTCAAGCCGTTAGAAAAATAAAGATTATTCAGACAAAGTATTGGCTGACTTGATTTCTAATTTCATTGTCTATTTTTTTTTAAATTAGGTAGGAATGTGTTTAGCCTATGAATGTTGAATTTCCTGCCACAAGTTAGCTAACAATCAGAAAGAACGAAAGAAAATCGTTTATTCGGCTCACACAAGAAAACATAATAATGTACAAACCTTAAAAATAAATAAAAAAAAGCATTAATTATATTATCGTACCAACAGCGTACCTATGAACCATTAACGGTTTATGTAAACCTCAGCCGAAATGTTGCTTGACAGGAATCGAGCAACACTGGTAGGACCTTTCGTGCGAAAGTGTCTACACGCACGGCTGACATTCTACAACAACTAAAAACAAAAGAAAATAAAATGCAATTTTAATATAAGTAATGTTAAACACGGGATCCCCCGTAGAGCGAGTAGATGGTATAATAAATCGATGGGATCTCAATTCAAACAATCAAACCGTCCGGACCAGACCAACAACGTGCCAACAACTGACGTGACTAGTTCCCGAACGAAACCATTCATTTTTTTGTTTCGAACGTCCAAACTGACAGTTCGTTCTGAAATCATTTGACAGTTGACTTGACATCTTCGATATGGCATTAGGACTTTGACAGTTATTGACTGCCAAAAAGTGACATGACTTGACTTGACTTCTTTGTTATGGCAATAGTCGATTTTCCAGCATTATTTAGTTATTTATTTATTTATTCTTATTTTTTAACGGTTCTTAACGATAGATAGTTATTTTAACGGTTTACGTGGCCAATTAGATAGTTACGTTATGTGAATGGAAATTCTCATAACGACACACTCCTATTAGCTAGCATTAGCTTTATGCCGATTGGTCGGTAGGTATGTTGTTCTATTTGTTGCCACAGCGAGGAATGATTAGAATAACAATTAAAATCCGTCTAAAACTGGTTTCATTAAATAATAATACCAACTATTATCACTTAATTAAACCAGAACAAATAAGTAACGTTGTAGGTACCTACTTGCTGGATATACCGCTTGGAATTTTAGAGTTTCGTAAAGTATGTTTAAAAATCTAGGACGGGAGTCGAACCGGATTGTAGGAACCTACCTAGATATACCTAGATATACTATTTTGGAGCGCCCCAGCAGGGTTCATGTCTTGATCTCAACTTAAATGTAAGAACTTGAAATGTACCTACACATGAAACAACTGAATAAATGAATATGAATATACTTATCAAACGAACTGCAGATGTCGCTTCCAGGGAGAAAATTAAGAAATATTACTTTAGTACAGAAGTATAATCTTTCTCTAAGGTAGGTAGATAATTGCTTTCCTACGTATATTATCTACATTTTATCTTTTATCAGGTCACGCCGGTCACGAAGAGGTTCCAGATCATCAGTCGAATGTTCTTAATGGACAAGAGCACCTATTTAATCTAGAAGGTCAAATCGAGCATAAACTTGACTTCATAAACAGTCACATCGATAAAGATAGCAAGTTGCATCTAATTGGCCACTCAATTGGATCATGGATGATTTTAAAGATGATCGAGAAAAACAAAAGCTTAATGACAAGAATATCTTCCGTTAACCTACTCTTTCCAACTTTACAGAACATGGCCAAGTCCAAAAATGGCACATTTTTAAACAACGTCCTCAGAAGACTTCATGTATTTTTAATGTTTTTATTTTATTTAGCAAATCTCATACCTGATTTTGTTAAGAATGCAATCGCCCGAATTTATTTAAAATATAACTCACTGCCTCCTAGTTATTCAGACAGGGTTTTGAAGTTTTGTCGCCCTACTGTAGGAGAAAAGGTGTTATTATTAGCGTACGAAGAAATGGACACAGTTCGAGAGTTAAATACTGAAATTCTAGAAATGATTAAGAGTAGTACCAATGTTCTGTATAGTCCCAGTGATGGGTGGGCGCCACTTTCTTACATGGAAGATCTAAAGCAATTTCAACCACATCTGAAGATGAAACTAGTGGATGCAGAACATGCATTTGTTCTAAAGTCCTCGTGTGAAATAGCTGATATGGTTTCGGTTTTTATTAAGGATAATATATAATTTATGTTTAACATACCTACAATGACCTACATGTTCTATTTACTTACCTACCTACAATATGGTTATAGATAATGAGATTACCATACCAACCAGGGATATAATGACTACCCCTGGTTGGTATTATATTTTAAATATTATAATCTATATGAAAGATCGTCATACGTCATTCGGCTATACGTAGGTATATCTATATACTTATTCTATGAATAGCTTAGGTAACGTTAGCTAATTGCCAATAAATAGGCAATAAGCTAACGCTACGGGTATGTTGTCTTTGCCACGGGGCGAGGACATTTAGTTTTAGACTAACAAAGAAATAAAATCCGTCTAAAACTGGTTTCATTTAGTAATAATGTACTTTAAAACCAGTAGGCACAAAAAAGTAACCGTTGTACCTACTGAATATACCGCTTGGATTATTTGCTGTATCCACATATTAAAATTTTAATTTACACGTGTAGGAAGGTCGCCATATCGCCGAAACGCTGGCCTCTGAAGGTGAGAAGCCTGCCTAACATAATAATCTTTAGGGTCAAGTTACGTAGAACTAATGTAGTTTCTTCAAAAAAAATATAGGTAATTACCTGCAATCATAAGTCAACATTACGTTGACTGTCTAATTTGGTTAGTTAATTTATTATGTTAAATTAACTTTTTTGAATAAAAATGTCTTGCTGAGATATGTGCACTTTAATTTATTAAAAGTTATTCATACAAGATAGAAATAACATTCATTATCTATACATGTATTATTATAATAACGAGACGAATCAATCCCATGTAGGTAGATACATAACGTTTGCCTTTGAAGATTATAAGTACATTATAATATAAATCGAAAAATTAAGATAAAGAATGAGTATAACGTTTACAAATAGAAAACATAAACTAATGGCACTAAGTAGATTTACAATATTACTTTAAATTCTGTTACTGTATGCTGAAGAATAGGAAATAAAAACATTGCCTGAGGCATGAAAATTTCTGTTTCCGAAACTATCCAAAAAACTCCATCACATTACGGTAATGACAAAATGCATAAAAAATATATGACCAAATTGTATGTAAGTTCAATAAGCTATAATCCATTGTGTGACGGACAAATAGTCCTTAGTTTTTTTGTGGTACAACATACAAAATCATTATCAATCACTGTCTGTTTACTAACTCATATATTTTAATTAAGTACATCCATGTTAAAATAAATAATAAAGCTGCAGTGTTTAAGAAGGTCCATATAGGTATCCCAGTTTTTAAATATTACATTGCAGTTTTCCCATTGTATGATTTCTCTTTATAACCTGGTACAAACCTTAGCCCCAACAATATTTTGCGACACCCTGTATTTTCCTTAATTAGCCTGTATTTACAAGTTTAGTATGAAAATTCAGACTGATTACATGAACTTGGGTAGGTACTTAATTCGGTAGAAAATTGATTAACTATAGCCACAATTAGAAAAAAGTATGTTTCAACTTAAATATCTAAAGATAACTTTTGTTGAAGGCCTTTAAACAAATAAACATTCGAAAAGAAAACGATTACAAGTTTACTTGATTTCATCAATACCAATCGAATTGATCAATTTCACAGAGATAAATGAGAAGGAAGACAAAGAACTATGTAGATTGGGAAGAAGTGAGATTCGCTTGTGTTTGCTACGTATTCGCGGAAAGGCAAACTGTATGTCTTTGGCTGGCTTGGCTACCCACTGGAATGTATGTTTAAAGACCTCATAATTATAATTTTACACTGTAAAAGTACTTCGATATAATTCAGTTAAAATTATTATTGTCGCTGGTAGGTAGAAATTAATCCAAATCCGCGCGAAAGAAACGATTTAATTTAAAAGTTTTACACGACCAGTAAGCTGTTTCAGGTCAACAATGTTAAGTATGAATTTAATAAAAATTAACTCCTTAGCGCAG
>OZ007521.1:11624299-11812353 GCA_963931895.1 Eupithecia pulchellata
CTTCGGCTCGGCCTTGCCGCCGTCGCGGAGGGGGCTGCGGGCGCCGTTTTTAGAATTTTTTGAGGGGCCGGCCCGGCTAGGCGCGGCCCCCGCTTGCTAGAGGAGTCTTTCCGTGGCCGAGCTTGATGTGCCGGAGCTCACGGTGGATGCAGGATTTTGGTCGTCTCCTACAAACGAAAAAGGATCGTTTATTATTATGTTTATAAATAATGGTACTGACATTTTATTGTAGTACAGTTTATTGTAAGTTTCATTATTTGTCCGCGTGAGGACCGTGCGAAAAAAAACGAGTTTAAAAAAAATCTACATCATATGTAGGTAATTTAGACACATGAAGATTTAGAAGAAGTTTTGTGCTCATTGACAGCCTTTTGCTATGAACCCACCCAAACTACAAATGAAATTTTGAATTTTTATTTTCCAGCATGACCAACGATTGTAATTAAGTTATTTTTAATTATTGGACACAAAGATTTCTACCAAGGTATGTATCAGCTAGCATGCGTGTTCATCATCTCTAATCAACATAGGGCCTGGATATTAAATAGGGAGTTGATCAATAAGCCAGTATTTAATTGAATAATTCTCTTAGGTGAAGGTTTTACCTAAGAAAATGGATAATAATCTTAGAGACTTCAGCTTCTACTTAGCTTAATATATATATCACTAGCGGCCCACCCCGGCTTCGCACGGGTATTAAACAAAAATTTGAGAAATTATACACACTAAAACGATGGGTTTCACAGTTTTCATACGGATCTTTACTTTTTTTAACAGCATTGGGGTTTTTGACATTGACTTGACATTCCAAAACTGACACTGGCCGTAGAGAAAAAGCAAGCACCGTGCGCTATACAACCTCTTTTTCTATTCTGACGCGCCATAATAGAAAAAGAGGTTGAATATACAGCCCACGGTTCAATTATTGAATTTTTCATGCGGATCCCTAACTTTTTTGAAAATATTATATAGCCTATGTTCATCACGGAAAATTAAGGATTCTAATGGTGAAAGAATTTTTTAACTCGGTCCAGTAGTTTCGGAGCCTATTCAATTCAAACAAACAAACAAACAAACATACAAACAATCAAATCTTTCCTCTTTATAATATTAGTATAGATACAGTAGACCCCATCTTGTTTGTTTTAGAATAAAAATATCTTTCCTTGTTTTAAATTGGTATTTTTCACATCAAGAAACCAGGATAATAGAAGTCACCTTGAATAGTCTGGCCAGAGGCCGGCAGTCTTTGTCAGTTGAGCAGTTCCACCGAAACAAACCGTTTCAGTCTCTCCAAGTACTGGTTGAACAGTTCCACATCATTGTGACCAGCACCCTGGAAATGTGAAACAAGGTTTTAATACACTAGAAAAAAGTCCTGTTATAAATTAAGTAGTTTTTAGTAAATTACTAAAGACTTGTTGCTACTATTGCTACAGATTGTGTGAAACATACATTTTATTAAATTCTTAAGTTTTCTAAAATTCTGTGTCTATTTATGTACTGTGTGACCTCTGTGGCGCGGTGGGCGAAGGTCCGCCTGCGACGCAGGAGGTTGCGGGTTCGATTCCCGCCTCGGGACAAGTATTTGTACGATCTGCAGATATTTGTTCAAGGTGTTTTGGTCGTTTTCTATGTATAGTAAAAATATCTATCTATTTAATAATATTGTATTATGTATATCAGTCATCAAGTACCCATAACACAAGCTCTGCTTAGCTTGGGGCTGGATGATGCTGTGTGGATTGTCTGGCATTATTTATTTATTATTTTAAATTCTATCGTAAATCCAAAGTAAATAAATAAGCATGTAATAAAGAAGTATTTGCATCACGGCAAACTCATAATGAAGCTACCAGGGACCTTAACAAACAGCACTTCCCTCTGATAAAGTAATATTGCATTATTATCTTACCTCCACCCACAAGGGTTCAACGGCTCTTGGGCAGCGTTCATATATTGCTAGACCATGAGAGAAATCTATAACCTCATCTTCAGTTCCATGAATTACTAGAACTGGAGAGGTGACTTTTGGAATTTTGTCGATACTGAAATAAAAATATACATTTGATTCATTAATATTAAAAAAAAGAAAGATTTGATTGTTTGAAATGAATAAGCTCTGAAACTACTCGGCCAATTCGAAGAATCCTACATAATCCCTGATGAACATAGGCTATAGAGACTTTACAAAATAGTTAGGGTTCCCTACGTTTATTGTATATTTTTTTGTAAAATACACATGTGAAGCTGGGACAGACTTCTAGTACACATAATATAGATTGTAATCTGTTGTCCTTGATGAGTTTAATAGTTGAATTTTAAATGACTAACTTTGGTTAACAGCTTCACACACATATATCTAGAAAGAAATAGTATATTACATAATTCCAGGTCTAGAACTACATTTAGGCAATATTTCAGTCCAGAAGAGGGTAGTAAATACCCTTGCCATTTTTCACACTGATGATATATACATAAAGTGTGATGAAAAATTGATAAATTTTTATTACTAAAATAATTAAAACTAAAATAGTTTTACTACTGAGTAGTCAAACACAGAATATTCTGTGTGATTTATAAAATGAAATTAGGCATCATTATAATTTTTTCTAATAAGTAATAAGTAAGGTCATTATTATAATTATTTTTTTTTTTCAGATCTTTAAAAAATCTAGACTATCTCAATGGGGCTTGATAAGATAACTGTGCTGTTTGTGTGGATTTAATCTCAGCCTTGATTGGAATTAAGCTAGTACTTTTACAAATAACTCCAAGTGAGTTGTAAAAATTATCTATGAATAACTTTCAGCATATTGTCTATTAAATTAAAATGTTTCTTGTTCGCTTCTTTACCTTAAAAAGATTGAAGTGAACAAAGAATAAAGTAATCACTTTATTTCCCAGTTATACTTAAGTTGTATTTTTTTATGTGTCCAAGTGCTTTCCTTTAGACCTTACGTCCTGTAAGGTATAAAGAAACTTTGATGTTGACTTTGCGATTTTTATATAATTCAATATTTTCAAAGCATTACATAATAGCATTACAATAATGTAAATTTTAAATGGGGTCGAACGGGAAGTTTACTTCCCATTCGTCCCCACGTATATAAATGTGGGGACGAACGGGAAGTAAACTTCCCGCTGGCCCCGATGGGGACGAAGCGGGGGGACGAGCGGGATTAACCCCATAAAATTAACATTATTTTTGTGACTTGTTCGTAACAAAACTTAATGATATATTGATGAACCAAAGAAAATTAACAATTCAAAGTCTGAAGACAGGCTATGTCTTCAGACTTTGAATTGTTAATTTTCTTTGATAGACCTAAAACATGAATAAGCAAAACTTGATTACATACTCAATGCATATTCAATGTACGAGCTCACTTTCCACTAAATTGTGATACTTGATATGGTAGGTGCTCCAGTTAATGATGTAAGAATGTCTCTGTCGAATGAATGTGAAATACGGGTAAGCCAAGGCCTAATTACTATCTGGGTCTTCAAACAATGAAAGTTAGATAATGACCGGTGAAGTTATGCTGGTTCAAATTATGGGTAAATACATAATGATGATCACAACCACACAGTCAAGACTTTTACAACTACAACAATCTGATGTATACATTATACGTTCGTATTCAAGTCATAAATAATTAATGTTTGAAGTTTAAACTGTAGTACATTGATAATTTGTATGCATGGATTTACAAAGTGATACATATTAATGGATGATAAGAAATAAAAACAACTTTGATTATTGAGTCACCTCTAGAATGTCATCTAATACAGACTTAACTGATGTTTAGACATAAAGCCAAAGGTTTACAGATAACAGTTTCATTCCTGTGTGTTGTGTGATCAAAATAATGAATAAGGACCATGAGTCACTGAATGCCTTCGTGGTTGAATCACTTAATAATAAAGCAGTTTATGAATTAAGTACCTGGGGAAGGCATCAAAGAACCAGGTTCTTTTTGTATTGGGGAAGGCAACCCGCATCCCTGACATAAGTGGAGAATGAAGCACTACTGCTCCTACTTCGTATCGGGCTGCTAGGTCTACGGTGGGTACGGTGCCAATGCTCTGTCCATACAGAATAATGTTCTCTGGGCTGATACCGTAGCGAGTTCGGAGCGCCTGCCACGCCGCATCTATGTCAGCATACAGGTTCTTCTCGGAAGGCTTACCACCACTCACTCCATATCCAGAGTAATCATAGCTGAATATATTACAGTTTATCCTAGTTCCTAGCCCTAAGTAAAAACTACTCATCTGGCCGAGATCTACAGCGTTTCCATGTGAGAACAGTATCGTAAAACGAGCATTTGGGCTGCAGCGAACAAAGAGACAAGCGATTCTGTTGCCTCTTGTCGTTCTGGAATAGAAGCCTTCGATGTTCTCTTTTTCTCGTTCTGAATACTGCCACTCAGCACGCTCAGTAAGAGTCATTGAAAATTTAGCTCCTGTTTCATCTGGTGTGAAAGAATACGTAGGTTCTGGAGGTAGAAAGGCTAGCTTCGCTGCGATTTTGCCTGGGCATGGCGGACAACAAAACAAGCAACAGAGTTCACTGAAACTTAACCCGTTCATGATGATTCTTGAAATAACACCAAATATTATTGAACTATATCCATTACAAAATCACGCACACAATTTCACAAAATTACTGACTGGTCATGGCGAAAATAAATTTCATTTCACGAAATTGACAGCTCGTCAACAAATTTCATTACAGTCAGCCATTACTGCATTGATGACTGACAGCTAGACTAGTGTTGCCCTCTAAATACTTCAATGAAAATAAAAAACTCCTCCAAAATAATCATAGACAAGCAACAAGTCCGCGCCGCACGTCGCTACGACACGTTGTTTGTTGTGAGGTCGGGTATCGGTTGAGTGGAAAGCTCAGTGGAAAGAAAGGTCGACGAAGTAAGAGCATTAAGGCGCATACAGTAGGTGGTGGCGCTAGTTTAGCTGCTGTATGCGCCTTAAGTTAACATATTAGTATTTATATCTCAGAGATCAATGAGAAAGGTGCTGCCACGCTATGTCGTCGCACTGCTGATGGCGATGACACGCAGCTAAAACGATAGATGAGCGGAGACAGAGCTGTGCCTCGATACCAAAGAGAGTATGGAATGTAGCCTTACCTCGTTAGTTACGTTACTGCATTCTTCTCAACAAACATCCGACGCTCGATTGCCATAAAAAAACTTGTAAATATGTTCATTATTATTCATTATTATGGTGGAACGTTCTCCTTGTTTAGGTATAGCTTCGCTAATAGATGGCGCTGACTTTCAATTTGTTGGTTTTTTATTGTTTTCTTATTAAATTGTGCATATTATTTAAAAGTGATACATTTGCCGCAAATGGTACGTTGTTTTTCATATATCAATAAATGTTTCAAGCGTTGAAAACATTTATAGAACTTGTATTTGGGAAGAGCAAAATCGCCGGACCAAATCACTCACACAAGCAAATATACGCCACCTGCCTGTACCTGGGTGCGAATAACTCTATTTTATCTAAGTACATTTTCCTATTTGTTTCTTGTTAGTGAACATATTTTTTGTGCGTAAGCCTGCAAATGCAAAATCTGCCTGTTGTGACGTTGTGATTTATCAAAATTATCCTGATCGCATATTTTATATCAGAATCTGAAGTACCAAGTATTGGTATAAATAAATTAATGTTTGTTTTTTTATTCATGGTATATAAATTCTTGAAAACACTAATTCAATAAATTCGTGTTTTCAAGCCTTCCTTTGATTCGATTGTAATAAATCGTTGATGGAGTTTCGTACTCAAACGAAGTATCTTGTTTGACCTCGGTCCCTATCACACAAAAACAAAGAGAAGTATGCTAGTAATTATTATCAAATAAGAAATTAGGTGTCATTGATTTTCTGTACACTTTAATTTCAATGCAATTTTGTTTATTGCGGACTTTTGAGCACAATTAGGTACTGGTAAAATACAGGTAGTTGATCCTGGATCTGATAAATAATGATTCATCACAAAACTTTATTCATTACTTCTTCAAGATCAGAGGTAGATATTATCGCGCGGCGGGAATTGAACCAGCAACTTACTGTGTTGCAGAGTGATGTCAATAAATAAGTATCGTGAATAGTATCCCTAGTTTTCGAAAAAACGTTTGAGAGGTAGGTAATTTTAAATATTGTATGCCAATTTAGGTATATTAAATTTTTACATTAGACACAGTATGCGTGAATTATTATTATTTTTAGCTAGACTAGCAGGACTAGGACGAGCATACATTACAGTAAGTACTGTGGTCACCGGACAAAAAAACTCGAAAGAAAAAAACTACAGAAATCATTTTTAGTAAGTACTTTTTTTTCGAAGTTTTTGGGTCCAACTAAGGACAATTGAAATTTATTATATTTTATTAGAATTTTCATCCTCCGTGACTCCATCTTTTATTTTGGGAAGTTGATTGTTTTAAAAAATAGTTATGCTTCGTTTTGCAAAAATCAAAACAAGTCAATGACAACAGAATACCTACATACAGAGCTACATACCTACAAAAACGATAGACATTGAAAGAATAGACAGCCTCATGACAACAATAAAAGACGAAATATGTACGTTCTACATTCTTGAACGAACAAAATCAAAGTTTATGAATGGTAAGCTATGGTATTACGAGTTGATTCGTTATGTTTCTCACAGATGACGTTGTCGTCGCCGCTCACACTCATAAGTTCATGACGTTCTCGTACGACACTATCGGTGTTCACCCTCACAGTGACAAAAATGGACTAAAATTACCACGTTATTTCTAATTAAATCAAGTGTTTTCTTTAATGAAACATAATTTGCCGCAAATAACGACCTTTAATACAGTTATTTATTTGTAAAATTTAGCTCATATGGCTCATATTTGGGAAAATACAAATGTATGAAAAACGAATGACCTTACATAAGTTCATTGGTAATAAAACGTATTTTTTATTTTTAGTATTTATTGTATAAAATGGTTTTAACAGGAGAGATAGTTATTGCTTTATTAATTAAAATTATTGTATTTACTCTAAATGTAAAAAATTAGATAACATTATTATTATTACATTTTAAGCTGTCGGCTTCTGGTTATACCTACAGTAAACAATTGGTCAGTAGCAAGCAGCATTAGCGGGTGCATTGTATCGAAAGCTTAGGTCACACTTTGTGCGCAACATAAATAGTACCTACAAATAATAAATAAATAAATGAATAATGCTGGACAATTCACAAAATATCATTTAGCCCCAAGCTAAGCAGCTTGCGATATTGGTACTAGATGACTGATACACATAATATAATATAATAAATAGTCAGATATTTTTTACATAGAAAACGTCCACAACATCCTGAACAATCTGCAGATCGTACATTGTCCCGGGGCGGGAATCAAACCCGCAACTACCTGCGTCGCAAGTGGTCCTTCGCCCACCGCGCCGCAGAGGTCGACAAAAAGAAACACACTCGCGCTCTGCCGCAAAAAAAACTCAGCCACCCTTTAAAGTTAGTTGTCACTTATGCTATTTAGAAAAATATTTATTTTAGGGCTGGGTTGAGACTGGCACCCGTCAAAGCCGAAATAGGAGGACAATTTCGGCCTCAGCGGACATCAGATTTAATATCTGTAACACATCGGGGCTTCCCGCAAAGATTGCACCGTTTTGTTAGCACATTGATGGTTCTTTCTACAATCTACACATTTTAACCCCAAGAATGCTACAGTCAGTAATCTTAAAACTTAAATAATCAAAAAAAAGCTACAACGTGCTGGCTGATCCAATAAAGAACAATATGAGAACAGCATTGTAGACATAGATTGTTATTTCATAGTTATAATATTAGGCACTTAGTTATTATCACAGAAAATTAGGGACAAACTGAAACACGTGTAATTATTTACATGTTAGTCGTCAAACAGGTGAATTACTATAGTGAGCGAGTACCTAGACAAAACGTAGTCTGATCCATTTGTATACATCCAAACGCGCGTTTCTAGTTATTTCATCACGCGCTTGAAACCTTATATGGATGCATATAATGGTTTTATGTAAATTACTAAAGCGCGCGCCTTTAACAACACTTAATGTGTACTCGCTTTTACAACAGCTAGGTATTATAATAATAATAATAACATAAACCTCACCATAAAACCTCGAGGAACCAAAAATTAGAGATAATATTCTTTTGTAAGAATAACAAACACAATTTTTACCATGTAAAAGATGTACAACAGTAATGTATGAGGCATGATCATCATAAATGGTTCGGTGCGTTTATACACAAGTGTGGTGCATCTAGATGATTGTGACCAAGCAAACACCTTATTACGTACTTATTTGTTTGTCTGAAGAAAAGTTAGGATAAAATTATGAAGAAACTCCAAAATCACTGGGTACTACTACTGGGAATATAAGAAGCAGTTCTAAGAAACGGGGTTGGGCACCCAAAACTCGATAGCTGAATCACATGTACCAACACACAACACACCGTTTTGATAGCAAGCCTGTAACAAAAGAAATAAGTTAATAATACTGAAATTTAAGTAATTTTTTAACGTAAATGCTCAGAAGTGCTGGCATACTTTTATTAGTTACACTTTTTGTAAGTAATCATCTCTTTATTAGTAGAATCTTTTTTATACTTATATTTCCTTTATAATGTATATTTATGGGTTTAATGAGTACGGGCAATCGGTGAATACGGGTCCGATTTTGGAACTTAATTTATATTGGTTAGGGTGTCGCAAAAAGGGTCCCACACTTAGAAAAATTTTCATCGATTTTGTATGGGGCTGGGACTTAGAAAAATTTTGATATATTTTTTTATATATATATAACATATATTTTTTCTTATGCCATCGTCAAGAGGGTCACTAGGGGTGCAACTTTGGTTCAGCTGATTGACCCCAAAGTTCTATGACCTCGGCGCTAGAGGTCAAAGTGTGTCGTTCAGTTTCAAGGCGAAAAAGACTTAGAAAATTTTCGACATGTATTTTTTTTATATATATATAACATATATTTTTTCTTATGCCATCGTAAAGAGGGTCACTAGGGGTGCAACTTTGGTTCAGCTGATTGACCCCAAAGTTCTATGACCTCGGCGCTAGAGTTCAAACTGTGTCCGATACAGATACAGATACCGATACAGAGCATTCCGATAAGAGTTGATTAGGTTCAATTTGAGTGGCGGATCCGACACAGAGTACCCCGACTCCACGTGGTCTTGTGCGTGGCGCCCCTAGAGTGTATATAATAAGCCGGAGGCGCGAAGGGAGTGCAGCCTCCGCCAGCCGTAATAAGGGACAGGCACCGCGCGAGCCGCAGCGGCTGAGGCTGGTCGCCGAAGGCGACCAAAAAGCCGAAGCTGCGGAGGTGAGCAGTGGTGCCTGTCCCTTGTTACGCAATGGCGGAGAGGCTGCACTTCCCGCAGCGCCGGAGCTATCGCGAACGCGATTCTTTACACTCGTCGTCGGGGACAGTTAGGCATCGATCAAAATTTTTCTAAGTCTCAGCCCCATACAAAATCGATGAAAATTTTTCTAAGTCTAAAATAAATATTTTTTTTGTTTTTCCTGAAAATTTCGGCTATCTCTTTTGTAACTATTACAATATTACTAAATAAAAAAAAAAAAAAAAAAAAAAAAATGTATGGGACCCTCTTTGCGACACCCCGACCATTAATATATATAACTCCCGATTAATAATATAAGCTATATTTTAACGTAGCGAAGTATAGATAAAATCAAAGATTCACCTTAGTGATGTCAACAGTATTGCTTGCTACTGAAGCATACTCTTCAGGTGGATAGCAATTGTACATAAATTTAATCTCAGATCTGTTTGTACATGCAATCAGTGTCCCCTCACTTTGAAGGCAGGCAACTACTTTATTAGAAGGTTTCACTATCGGCGGCTGCTCCCAGATTTCGTGCGTCTTCAAATAAGTGAAGTTCTCAGGGTGAAACAAATGGAGACATCCTCTAGAATCACCCACATATAGTGCTGTTGGACTCCAGCTGATACATGAAGGGTAAGCCTTACCAGTAGGCATTTTTATATCTCTCTTAATAATTTTTCCTGCAACTCTGTCCCATATAGCCAGGGTCTTATCATCACTCACTGATGCCACATAATTTTTGTATCTGTGTAGACTTAGTATAGGGCCTCTGTGTGGTTTGTAGGAGCTGCTGGGTGCATCAGAGCGGAGATCAAATAGTAATACTTTTTTGGAATACAGACCAGCTATTACTTCCTGTCCGAAGCCAATAACAGACAGTACTGAAGTTTTACACCTGAGAACAGATTTCAAAGATGTAAATTGGGTCTACAAAGTAGGTTATGGTTTTGTAAATACAAGGCTTACCAGAACTTCTGTATGCATTCAAATGTACCCAAATCCCAGGCTCTAACACTGTTATCCCAGGAAGCAGAGTAGATTATAGATGCTGAATCAGGATAGTCAGGTGACAGATCCCAAACCCATCCGGCGTGGGCATCCTCTCTTATCTGACGTATGTTGGTATTGGCTAACATTGCCTCTGAGCTGTTCTCAGAAGCCACAAGATCTGAGACATTTAAAATTGCCATACTCCTGTCCCTGCCACCTGATATACATAATTCACCTTTCTGGATAGAAAATTTAATGAATTAGGAGAAATTCAATGAATCTTAAAAGAATCTGTTCAGTTTGACTTACATTTACGAGCAACACTGCATCCACAGATGCATAGTGCATCTCTTTGATAACAATATGCTTCATATCCTCTGCAGAATTGGTCCATTTATTTTTCTCAAAGTCCATATCAGCACATACTTCTACCCAGTTAATGGGTTCCTCATCAAATATCTTCAAATTTTGTATTGGTGGGTAGCATCCTTTAATTCTACTATGAACCCAATATTTCCAAAGGTTATCATCTGCTAAAATGTCTTCTAACCTTTGGCATACTTTACCCAAAGTGTTTTTTAGAAAGTACACATCTATGTAAGAGAATATTTTGAGGATTATCTTAAAAGAAATGAAAAGTTACATTAGTTAAAAATCAAAATCAATTAATAATTAGTTTAAAAATAAAGAAAATATTGCTAGACTAGAAGGTATGAGAAATATATTTTGCAGATTATGCTAACATTTGCCACAAGAAGGGATTCTAATCCACAATATCCTATGTCGCAGATGGCCCTTCACCCATCCCACCACAGCAAGTATCCAAAAGTTGATATTTTGAAAATAATATTTTGCTCTATATTAACTGTGACTTGACATGAACCCCTGTATCGTGGGGCTTAGCTAGATTGTCAATGTATGAGATGCTAACTTACATTTTTCGATATAGTAGCTTTTGTAAGCTAAAATTGTTTGTTACCTTTGTTAATTATGTTTTTTTTTTAAGTCCCTCGTTAAGGGATGAAACGATGATGTTCTTACAACATATAATAGGTTCGTAGTTAACCCGCTTACATTCATAATGAATTATGATTTTATTTTTATAGAGTAAGTACTACACTTATAAAATGAAAAATGCATAATTACATTTACATACATAGCACCTTATCCTACTAATATTATAAACGCAAAGTTTGTAAGAATGGATGCATGTTTGTTACTCTTTCACGCAAAAACTACTAAACAGAAGTTTATTAAACTTTGTACTCAGATAGTTTATGAACTGGAATAATATATGGACCACTTTTTATCCCGACAATCCCACGGGATCGTGAGTTACGCGGGTGAAACCGCGCCCAGCCAGCTAGTGATGAGACAAAGGAGAATCAGAATAGAATTATGCCTTACCTCTACTGGCATATCCATAAAACTCAATTGATTTTCATTCTCAAGGTTCCATTCATTTTCAGTAACAGCTAGCCGTTCTACTGACTCAGATATATTATCACTCATTTTGGACACTCTTCAATTTGTCTGTAAAAGAAACTAAATTCACTTTTCAAAGAACAAGATCAATAATGCATAAAACAATCTGAATCAACTACAAATATCTTGTTATCACACAAGGGATATTACAAAAACTTTCTAATCTAACACAAAGCTGGAAACAAAGAGCTACTAAATTCTCATAGCACATTCTAAGGTACTATTATAAATTCATTGTTTTGCGACAATGAATTTATAATAGTTTAATTTATGTACATATAATAACAACAGCAGCTCCACAGCTGTGAGTCACAGCTGGTCCCTGTGCATCACAGCTGTTGTTCAATTTATGCTTAGTCAATGACCTTATAAGGAAGTGGTATATTTTTCTACAAATTTGAGAAAATAATAAATTTATGCGTAGCGAATTGCATATTGTAAATAGAATTATTATTGTGTGTACTCACAAGACTCTTTGAACACTAGTTTCTCAGTGAAAATTTAGATTTTGGTTTCGACGACTCTAAAATTACATTTTCAAACTAAAATTTATCTTCCTTTTTTTCGTTTCGCATGAGTCGAATCTAGCTTCGCCCTCAATTATTATGTCTGACGTATTATGCAGTTCATGCAAAAAATAAATAGTTTATTGCTATGAAAAACAAAATTAGTTCAAGTTCGTAAACAGAAACTGAAAGAAAAATAAATAAATAAATAGCTGACTGAATCTATTTGTCAACCCTAACATGCCGAAGTTGGAATTCCGAAAAGGTTGCGCAGACAGCAAACACTCCGAAAAGACAAGTTCTTTTTCGATCTTAAAGTTTTTGAACCTTATGGTAAAATAGAAAACGTACCATTGGATACTTGACCAAGCGAACACGAGCGAGCGGAGCGACTTCAAACGAGTGAGACTCCACGATTGATGGTACATTAATGTACGTTCACTCCCTTTCGTTGTTTACTCTACATCTGGGTCTAATCTAAGTACATTTTAGAATTTTCTACACTATTATCAGCATTGTATCCGTGCGAAGTCGTGGCGGGTCGCTACGCTAGTGTATATCCATGACGGAAATACACAGGCTCTGCTTAGCTTGGGACTAGATGATGCGGTGCTGTGGATTGTGTGGAACATTTTATTGTAAGCTTTTTCGCTGAACGTGGAATGAAACCTATGGTAGCAAATTTAAATTAAATAAATAAGTAATTCTGGCCAATCCACACAGCATCACCCAGCCCCAAGCTAAGCAGAGTCTATGTTATGAACAAATATCTGCAGATCGTACAAACATTTGTCCCGAGGTGAGAGTCGAACCCGCAACCTCCTCTGGCTGGACCTTTGAGTATCTAGAACGGGAGTTGCCAAGCGCTTCTGTCAGTACTAAAATCTTTCTGTCAGATTTCGAGGGGGGCAAGGTAATACGGTACAGCACACATTTACATAATCACGCATACTAATGCAGAAAAATAAAGCGTCCATATAAACGCACACTAAAGTAAAAGCTGGACACAAACAAAAGAAAACGCACACAAATATAGAATTAGTGTTGTTACACTATTGTTTAGTTACACACTAACACAAAAAAGTAGTGCTGGATGTAAAAAGACCGAAAAAAGAATGATTTCGAATGAATGAAATCAGGGTTGTTAAAATTATACAATGCTTTTTTTGATAATGGTATTGTTTCTTACTGAGGGATTTTAGACATGCATTTTAATATAGAAAAAAAATTGTTCCGAATGAGAGAAAAGCGAAAAGTTGGTTTTCCTTTCATTTGACATTAACTAAGAACCATAATTTGTAATTGACGCCCCGTCTATTTCGGACTATTATTTTTTTTATTTATGCAAATCGAAAAGTTTTCATTATCTATAACTAGGTATATGTTTTTATAGAGAGCAGGAGAAGAAAAGCGGCAGTTAGAAAGAGAGAAAGAAAGACTTTTATCTATATTAACATTATGTAGATCGGGCCGCCGCCCCGCCGCCGTGTTTCATGTCATGATCAGTGCGGTGTTCCTGCGCTACCTATAAAAAGGGTATTTTTATATTATTAATATTAATAAATTGATGGAGAAAATTCCTACTAAAAGAAAGAACATGACCTGTCTATCATCGCTTCGCTTGTGTCTTTCTGTATCGAGGTTGTTTTGTAATTCCTTTTTTTTATAAATAAATCTGCTTCTGACTTATAATAACATTATATTATTTATACTATATTATTATATACCTATCATTATTTGTGTTATTTTATTTGTTGTTTCTTATAAATCTATATTACATTTAAAATGGAATAATTTATTGTAAATGCGACGTACACATTTTTTCCATAAAAAATGGATTCTGGTATCTGTATACTTTTGCATAACCAATTTTCCTATATCAATAGATTTTTTGTTACAAAAAACATCGCATTTAACACAAATTTTTCGTTCATTCCATCATTCGTTCAATCAATTTCACTCAACTTGTCCCCGCACTACGCCTTCTACCAAGGAATAAAAATGTCGCAACTGATATTCTATTAAAATCGAAATTATACAATATAACAAAAAACAATTCAGAAAAATATCACTTACTTGTGATAGGAAACACTATGTACCCTTAAGTTGGATGTCTCCAATTGCCTTTTATACTCATAAACCGTACAATTCACCATTTTTGGTGAGCACTACCTCGCGACACGAAACGATAGCAAATGGCCGCGAAGTTACGAGTGAAGTAGTTTTATTATTCGTCTATGGTCAGTAAAGTCTTGTGACCAACAGAGGGGTATCCTGACCTTGCCAACTCCCGTTCTAGATACTCAAAGGGCTGGACCTTAGAATCACCGCGCCACAGAGATCGTCAATTAGGATTTTAGTAAAAAAAAAAAACGGTAAACAACATAGAGATGGTAACACTACTTAATTCATATTATTATTATTTTTCATTAACTACAAACATACAGACAGAATAAATTTAGTTAGAACATATTCCTTAATCTGAGGTTAGAACCCACAAACTATAATAAAAAGGTTAGAACCTACAAATGATTCAGTAAAAAGAGTAAAATACAATTAAAGAAGTCAAGTCATACATACGTAAAATTTAGTGCCATACCAAAGTCGAAGTCATAGCTGAGATCAAAGAAAGTGCGAGAAATTTATGTAAAATGAGAACCTCTGCTAGAAATTGACTTTTGAATATACTCTTAACGTCGAAAACTCAGTCGTATTTAATTAGGTAAATTATTCTTTAACTCCATCTTATCATAAGGATTAAAACAAACTCATAGTTTCATCTTCATCATGGATACTTCTTCGAGCTCAGCTGCTGAAACTAGGGCGATGGATATTGATAAGGAGCTTACAAATAAGTACTTGAGCGGCGAAATGACTTTCGCCGAGTATTCCAGTGAGTGGTATGAAAACGACGACGAGGAAGACATAGAAGACGTACGACAAAATGAAGAGGAACCACTGCCATCGGTAGAAAAACCTATCGTAAAACGAACTCGCCGTGTTACAAAACTTTCCCCTGCTCTTATCGGACTTATGGGTGAGTCTAATTTGCGGTTTGCCAGAGGTGACACAAAAACTGCTGAAAAAATGTGTCATGAAATTATCAAACAATTGCCAACAGCCTCTGAACCTTACCAAACATTAGCACAAATATATGAACATGATATAGAAAAACATTTGCAATTTTCTTTATTGGCTGCTCACTTGAAGGCCACAGATGCCGGTGAGTGGCTTAGACTTGCTGCAATGTGTAAGGAACAAGCTGATTTCAGGCAAGAAATGATATGTTATACAAGAGCCATTAGAGCACAACCACAGAACCTGGAACTGCACTTGATTAGGATTAACTTTATTGACAAACTGGAAGAAATATCATATCCCATAACATCTCAGACTATATCAAGGGTAAAATGTTATCATCGAATTGTGACATCAATGCCTGCTAGTGAATCAGAGACTATACTAAAGTATGCTAAGCTGGCTGCGACTCTGTATCACAATAATGATGAAATAGAAAGAGCATGCGATGTCCTAAGTGTAGCATACCAGAAATGTTCTAGGAATTTTGCTCCAGAGGATCTAAACATTTACTTAGAAGTCCTCATCGCTCAGAAACAATATCAGACCTGCCTACAGATATTTGTGGCAAATGCAGGAGTTGATATTGAGGCAGAGATATTGACAGTCAAAAATATCAATGATCAAATAGAGGAGCAAACAAACTATCTAAATTGTTCAATACCAAATGATTTACCTATTGATCTAAGGTGTAAACTGTTGATTTGTTTTATATACCTAGGAGCAATGAATCTCTTTGCCTCTCTGATGCAGGATTTTATAGCCAAATATAATGTGGCAGCAGCTGGGGATTTGTACATGGATATTGAGGAAGTGCTCACATCCCAGGGATACTATGAGCTGGCCTTCCAGCTTCTGGACCCATTGGTCCAACATGAGAACTACAACCTTGGTGCTGTCTGGCTGAAGCATGCCCAGTGTCTCAATAACATGGGCAGGATTGAGGAATCCGTGAACTCATTCTACAAAGTTCTAGAATATGCTCCCCAACATGCAGATGCAAGAAGAAAACTTTTTGAAATTCTTGAGAAAAACAGCGAGATTGATGCAGCTCTGGAAATGCTGCAGCAGGATTATCACTTTGTTGTCAGTGCCAGCCTTCTGTATGAACATTGTGTGACCCTGAAAAAGTATAATAGACTTGAGAAATATCTGGAAGTAGGTGAAGCCTTATTGTCCAAAACCTTTCTTAGGTTCAGGCACAGTGAAGAACTAATGCTTGCCTTCAGAGTTAGAGGAGCAAGTGATCATATACAGTCTTTTCGCACTTTGCGAGGGGAGAACCCTAATAATGAGGATGACATTCAGTTTGATGAGGAAGAAGGCTTTGCTCTGACACCTGAGCAAGAATGGGAGTTCTTCAAGGACTTGTTACAAGTGGCATTCAATCTCAAGAAGTATGTGTATATGCAGAGATTAACATTTGGAGCAATTGCCTCTAAAAACTTGGCAGCCCATCGATCCCAATTGGAATTCTACTGTCTCCAGGCTTCAATACTCAACAATGATCACATAAAAGCTTTCAGATTCATAAAAGATTTTGCAACAAAATTACAAACTCCAATTTCATGGAATCTACTAAACCTAATCATGAATAATTTGGATGAGAATACACATTGTAAATTTTTATCAAGATTGTTCCAAAAGGATGGTTATAACAAGATGAAATTTTTGTTTCTGGGAAAGAACTTTCTGAACTCTGGGAGATATCTTGTTGCACTGAAGTATTTTTTGGAGTATCACAATGAGATCCAGGAACCAATGACGGCACTGCTCATAGCCATCACAATATTGGTGATGGCCTCCCAGAGGACTGTGGATAAGCACCACAATCTAGTTCTTCAAGGAGTTTCCTACTTGTTGAGATACCAGAACCTTAGAAAATGTGATCAAGAGTCCTACTATAATATGGGCCGAGCATATCAAATGCTAAGCATTAATAATCTGGCAGTAGAGTATTTTGAAAAAGCATTGGCCTGCAATGGTATCACTCATTGTGAAAAACATGGCAAAATTGACCTAACAAGGGAAACTGCTTATAATTTGTACATTTTGTATAAGGACAACTCTCCTCAAATAGCAAGAAAATATATGTTAAAACACCTTGTGGTAGAATAATTATTTTAATCATGCTTAGTAAATAAATTAACTTTTAAATTATTTAATTGTTTTAGATACCCTAACTACAATAATCAGGCTAGTTCCAAGATAATTATGTCAAGCCAAGTTGTCCCAGCGAATTCAGTTCAATTTGGAGATCTGTGCTTGGTTCTAGATCAAATTGTCAAGAAGAAACAAAAACCAGAAAAGCAAAAAGTTTTGAACAAGTTCATAAATGATTTTAAACTTCTTGCAGCAAATATACAAGAAGATAAGGTACAAACTTTAATACATGATTTAAATATCCATAATTAATACATAATTTATAATGTTGATATCATACATAGATAACCGGCAGATCATACAAACATCTGCCTGGATCTGGGAATCGAACTCGCAACCTTGTGCTTGGCAGGCGGACGTGCTGGAAAATCCACAGTAGATAATTCAACTCTCTGCTAGGTACATAATATAATAATATATCTACTCCTATGACTAGCTTCCCTATGATGCACATACCTTTTCATTTGCATAAAAAACAATCCACAACTTATTATTATTAGGTATTATTATTTTGTAATAGGTACACAGGCAGCTCTTAAGCACAGTACACATTAAGCAGCTGCCTGCATAATTTTGCCCTTGTCAGTGCACTTCAAATATTAGTCCAGTCTTTGTTTAAAAGAGTGCACTGATCACTAATTCGAGCCACCCCGGTTCCAACTCTTCACGACGTGATTGGGCAATATGTGCTCTCTTGGTTTGCTAGTACTGGGCCCGCGTTGCTTCAGTGAGTGTCCTCTCAGGATTGCGTTAGTGCTCATAGTGTATCGTGTCTGTTATAATGATAATTCAGGTATACAATACTGGCTGTCAAGTCAGGATTTTGTACTAACTCTCAATATATACTAATATTATAAAGAGGAAAGATTTGATTGTTTGAATTGAATAGGCTCCGAAACTACTGGGCCGATTTGAAAAATTCTTTCACCATTCCAATCCTTAATTTTCCGTGCTGAACATAGGCTATAAGAATATTTAAAAAAAAAATAGGGTTCTGCATGAAAAAATATTTTTTTGTTAAATACCCGTGCGAAGCCGGGGCGGACCCTAATAAATTCCTACTTAATAAGTACTTAATAAGTTCTATTTCTGTTATACAATAATTGTATTGTAAGTACCTAAGTACAAAATCTGATCTGGTATAAAATTTCCAGAACTCCAGTTTCTTCCAAATCCTCAGGCTATTAGTACCAAGCCTCGACAGAGAACGGGGGGCGTATAACCTAAAGGAATCCAAACTGGGCGCATTGCTCGTCAAAGTGTTATCTATAAAGAAGGATTCTAACGATGGGAGGAAGCTGCTGAACTTTAGGTCTGCTGGCACTTCGATAGAGGGAGACTTTGCGAGTGTCGCCTACTTTGTGCTTAAAAGTCGGATGAGCCAGACAGAAAGCAAGATGACTGTGGGTGATGTTAATGATGTTTTTGATAAGATCGCGTTTATGGAAGCTGGGAGTAAAGGACGTGAGTACTTATGAAACTAGAATAGAATATACTTTGTTGCACAAGAGTTGTACAGGGCGCGTCACATATATCGCACCTTCGGGATCAGAGTGTCACTTCTGCAACTTTTTACAAAAACAACCTAAATATGCAGAAAGAACCGCGATAATCGACTTTATATACTCAGCAAAAACGGTGACAATCGCATGAATAACATCGTTTCGAGGGCAGGAGGAACGTTCTGTTATTTTGCATTTTTGGCTCGTTTGCTTGAAACGAAACGTCTCAACGGTCAGTAGAGTGTTGACGGCCGAAGGATGACCCTGTGCGTTTGCGGCGGAGGGGCACTACGGTAAGTAATGACATCTTTGTTTACACACCTCTTGCAATAATAATGTTACTTCTAAACACAAATCACGTTTTGTTACCAAATTATGGCATTTGTCTACTGTAAATATAACGGCACTTCTACTTAAAAATTACATTAAAGCAAAAAACTTTTGTTTTCATTGGAACCAAAACGACATTTCTGTGTACAAGTAACATTAATTTTGAAATCATTAGCATTTTTATTGTGACTATTATGTTATTTTTGTATTCAAGTGTGTTTTTGGTTTAAATATTTCTCGTTATTTTGATGATAATGATAACAAAACACTTTTGTTAAGAAATAACATTTTATAATTTTTTTTATTTTGTCTCTAATAGAATAGGAATTTTCAATACGGAGTGGGAACTAATGTATTGAGTAATAGTTTTGTTATGATTTCAGATTCATGATTAATTTATTTGCAGTGTATTTATTGCATAATAATAAAGATTATGCAATAAATACACTGCAAATAAATTTCATCAAACACAAATTCCTCATTCGAGGGCCAACGCAAAAATCGGCTGATAATACCCATTCTGTGATAGAGAAAGCTGTTAGACGGGCCAAAAAATCTGGCCCCATTTACGTCCCAGCCCAATATTGCCAACTCATAAGGTCTGCAAAAAAGACAGGTAATCCTTGCTATGTAAAAGAAATGAATTTCTCTGACTTTTATAATCTCAATAGTCTTACCGAAGATATCAGTTTTAATGTAAACAAAGCCAAAAGTGGACAAGTTGTTAAAGTAACAGAAATAAGTCAGGTGAAATTTCGTAAATGTTTATTACTTCAAAACTTTATACGAGGGCGATAGGATTGAAGTCAATCGTAATCAAACAGTAACACGAAGCACTCTTGTGCTTCGTGGTAACATAAAGTAACATTAAAACAGGCTTATGCGGATAAAATTCCCTTAGCAACGAGAAAGATGGCAGATATTAAAAACTTAATTGAAGCCAACATAAGATTAGTGAATCTACATACTCAATATTTTGAAGTAATATCCCAATTTAACAATGAACAGTTTTGTATTCCTACTTGCGATTGTTGAGCGCATTTCTTACTGATTTTCTTTATAATTTTGTTACCAAGTTGTAGTTTCTAATAAGATAAAAAGGCCATAATGCTGTGAAGAAATGTGATTTAACTAGGTACCTAAGTAATGAATAGGAAATCAATATTGTAATGTTCATAAAATGTTAAAGTATTAAAGGTAATTGTGAGACTGTATAGAATTAAAATAATATTGTTATGTCAATTTTAGAATTTATTAATATCTTCTACGATTTTGTCCGCCTTTCTCGTTCTATAAGATTATTACTTTCTTAAGAAGACTGATGATTATTGACTATAGTTTAAGATAGTAAAACTGGTATATTTACAATAGAAATAAATTTTGCATTTCAAATAAAAATGCTCGATAATATCACCTTTTTTATTTAATAATCCTCTATTTATTAGTTAAATTAGGCGATAATGCTCCTTATTTTGCTCGTTTCAGTTTATAAAATACATATTTACTAAAAATAAACTTACAGCATCCATAGAAATGTTGTTATACATACTTTAATGATTTTATTAATATTTTTTAAATGTCATTTCTGCATTACTACCGTTAGCGATTTGTAACAAAAAGCCACTTTTGGTACCCTTCCCTCAGCTTAAGACTTGTTTCTCAAAAACGACTACTTGTTTTTTGTGTTTTAATAGCGTCGATTAAGCCTGAAAAACTAACCAATCTAAGACTATGAGAAACACCTCAATATTCTAAAACAGCAAAAAGATATTAAAAAATTGCGTCAAAAAAAACTTTAAAATGCTCCTCCTGTAAAGTTGGAAAACCTGCAGAAGTGACCCTCTGATCCCGAAGGTGCGATATGTAAGTACCCCCCTATCTCAATGTATGTGGGACTCAATAGTTGTTATTGTTGGGTGTAAAATGCAGGAAGAGAAAACCAGCCAGCTACAACAGAAATCAGATTTATTTGGTTCGGTATGTACATCTGTCTAGGTGACAGGGTTAGAAAGAGGCCGAGCTTTTTTTTTTTTTTTTTTTCGAATGGACTTTAATGCTGTTGACCGCAGATGGCCATGACAGCGTTACCGGACTTTTGGCGGGCGCAGAGGGCGCCACACCGGTAAAGTTAGGTTGGGGCAACACGCGCAAGGGCCACCACTTAGGTGCGAACCTCGGCTTGGGCTGTTGCCAGATGCTACAAGAGGGTATGGAGGTTTCGCCTAGGTGCACAAGTGCACCTATGGGCGGAAGCGGGGAATTCTTCGACCCCGCATCCGGCGGGGTCGGTTTTTGGTCGTGTGTGTAGTGTGCGGAAGCGAATCGGTACTAGTTGACGTCACCTCCGGGTTAGCGGCGGTGATTGGGTCAACGGGGTCACCGAGAACGTGTCTCGGTCTACGGAGGAGAGAACTCGTGGGCGGATTTTCCACGGGATAATCGGGAATGGTGGAAATCAGGGGATTGTAATGATCAGCTGCCGCTTCATAATGACGCTGGGAAGCAGTCTTTATGAAGTGGGCAATGGACTCGAGTTTGAGATCTCGATGGAGGTCTTTATTGCGCATGTACCACGGGCAGCCCGTGGCTTTGCGGAGAAATCTATTTTGGACAACCTGAAGGTGGCGGACATTGACCGAATGGCCAAATACCACTGAGGAGTAGGTTTTTCCCTTCCCTCCGCGGCTTCATCCGGAACAGACGTGTTGCTCCTTCGCTGCTCATTTATTTTATTTATTAAATTGACTAAGCGACGCCCTGGGACTTCGCTGACATTCCTCAACTTGACTGGTGCCTCGCAGCGAGTCTTCAGACGTGGACTTGGTCGGCGGCTCGGATCAGCGGACAAACTTCTACTGTGAGTTAGAGCACAATTTTATTGCCTCCAGTCGGATGCGAGTCCGCACTCCGCAGCGTGTCGAGTCTCTGCCGGATGCCGCAACCACTACACCACCGACTCAGTTGGCGGCGCGCTCGAAATAATCGACCTGACTACACTGAACACGTGCTACGAAACACTGTCTACGGCGTAGACAATTCGTAGCGCATAGACCTACAAGCTACGAAAGCATCTACGCAGTGACTCACGTCCGGCAAGAAATCTGTTCAGTATTTTATAAGAACTTCGAATCGCGTTTCGCGTTTGGCTTATTTTTTTATTACTCCTGAGTTTGGTCATCTTGGTACTTGCGCTCAATAGCTTTGTTTGCTTGTGCTTACCTTGCAAAATGCCGCTTAAAAGAACCCCGCCTAAAAAAAATGCTGGAACACCAACAGCTGCTGCAGATATATTCCTGGCCACACCTGTGCAGCTTATACAATGTTCTTCGGAACCTAATCTTGCTACAGATAATCCGACTGACTATGGCACACCAGTGGGAAGCACACCTACGACAGTTTTCGCAAACTCTAAGCGTAAGCGCCTAGAATTAAACCACAAACCCCTAGAGTTAGACTCCGAAATTATTTTCAACATGATGAATGACATGAAAAATATGATTTCTGACTTCAAAGCTGAGCATAACGCCAAGTACGACACTCTTATCGCAGTTGTGGAAGATTTTCGTGCTACTGTGGACTTTCTCCTGACTAAAAACGAGACGCTCCAGGTTCAGGTGGAACAACTGGAATCTGAAAAAAAGGTAACATCACTGCATATTGAGTCCTTGGAGAGTAAGATCGAAAGCTTAGAACGAACCAATAGAGCCACATGCCTTGAGATAAGGAATATTCCTGCGGGCGCTTCGGAAACCAAAAAGTCTCTGGCTGATAACATTTTGAATGTGGGTAGAGCGCTTAATGTTGATATACAGACCTCTGATATCAAAGATATATACCGCATCAGGTCAAAGGATCCAAACAACAAAACCATCATTGTTGATTTAACGAGTGTCCTACTCAAGGAGAATATCTTAAATAAATATAGAAGGAACAATAGAGAACAAAGCCGGCTCTCTTCTGAGAAGCTGAAAATTCCAGGGCCTTCCAAACCTATCTTTATATCTGAGAACTTGTCGGCTAGATCCAAAAAACTCTTCTACCTAGCGAGAGAGTTTGCCAAGGCCCATGGTTACAAGTTCTGTTGGACCACTAATGGGAAGATTTTCCTTCGAGAGAGAGAAAATGGACCTCTGGTTCGGGTAGAAAAGGAATCCGACTTGATTCATCTGTCTCCTAACAAATGACTAGCATTTTACATGAAGATATCACTTAAAATTAGTTTAGGTACACCTTATAGTTTTGTTATCTCATCATTTATTATTAACCTTGTTCTTTTTGTCTTAAAATGCACACTACACAAACTCACACACATCATAACACATCATGCATACACTACTCTAATTAACCCTATAACTATCCAATTTTTCCTGATTTATTTTTCCCTTTACCTACAATTCAAATTCTCTACGTCAGTTATCGTCTCCGATCCCCAATTTTATGAACCATTGTTTATCCTTACAACCCAATATGGATAAAATTATAAATATTGCTGATGACATCGAAGAACTGTCTCTCTGCGACTCATACATCTGTTCTCCTGAAAGCTGTAATCAATATGTTAAATCTCAAAGCTCACTTAAAATGTTACACATAAACATAAGAAGCATAAATTGCAATTTTGACTCCCTATTAGTTTTAATGCACAGAATCCAGCTTCAGCTTGACGTTGTCATCCTATCCGAGTGCTGGCTCAGCAAGTGCTCAAACTTACCCTCGATTCCTGATTTCAAAGCCTTTGCGTCTAACTATACGTCTCAGAATGATGGTGTGGTAATTTTCGTACATAATTCACTGTCTTGCAATGTTCAGTACCCAAATATTAGGTCCTTACATATGAAATTGGCGTTTTGTATGGGAGGAACAAAAAGTCGAATATTTTTTAATATAATATATTTAATTAATCAAAGTATGAACCATTATTTTCTATGCACTTTTGCCATCTTATAGGTAGTTCATTGATCCCTTTACTAAAAAAACCAGTCGGACGGGAATCAATAAAATCTTTGAAGGCGATTTGGACTGCCCCATCGGAGTTGAATTTTTTCCCTTGCAAGAAGTTATCCAAATTTCGAAAAAAATGGTAATCTGTTGGAGCAAGGTCCGGGGAGTACGGAGGATGTCTTAGACTTTCCAATTGAAGCTCTTCTAATTTAGTAGCCGTCTGTTGCGCAGTGTGTGGTCTAGCGTTGTCGTGAAGCAGCAGTGGCGTGGAGCGATTGACCAGCCTAGGTTGTTTAGCCGCTAGCTTTTCCATCATGGTTTGCAATTGCTGACAATAGACATCAGCCGTAATAGTCAGGCTAGATTTGAGAAAACTGTAATGAACAATACCGGCACTAGTCCACCAAACGCTTACAAGTAACTTTTTTGGTGTTAATTTTCGCTTGGGGCAGGATTTGGCTGGCTGGCCAGGATCCAACCATTGCGCTGAGCGCTTCCGATTATCGTAAAGAACCCATTTTTCATCACAGGTAATGATTCGGTTTAAAATACCTTCATTATTGTGCCGGTTTAGTAATGTAACGCAGCAGTCGACGCGCGTTTGCCGGTTTGCTTCAGTCAATTCGTGAGGTACCCACCTTTCAAGCTTTTTAATCTTCCCAATTTGCTTCAAGTGAATTAAAACAGTTTTATCACTAACACCGCAGCCTGCAGCTAACTCGGACGTGGTTTGCGATGGATCCGCTTCCAAAGAGGAGAAATTTGTGATTAAAGTGGCCAGTACGAAAAACGCCAATTTCATATGTAAGGACCTAATATATTAGACTGTAATTCTATTCTATTACTTTTTGATAAAAATAATACAGCAGTGTTAGCTATCTATCGCTCTCCATCTACTAGGAATATTGATCGTTTCCTGAAAAGTATTGACGCTACTCTATCTCAACTAAATAAGTATTCATCTGTTGTCTTGACTGGTGACATCAATATTAACATCATCCCAAACTCTACTGACTCCAATAGCGATGATTACCTTAATCTCATTTCTTCCCATGGAATGCTTCCTGCTTATGTATTACCCACGCGTGGCCAGAATTGTCTCGACCACGTCATGATTAGGTCTCCTCACACAGCGGTAGCATTGGTTCTTGACTCATACTTTACGGATCACGCTCCTACAGTCTTTTGTTTGCATATGACATCCCAACGTAAGACTGTGGAAAACGTGATCAATAAACCAAATACAACAGCTATAGTTAACGCAATTGAGAAAATTGACTTCAGCATAATAATGACTTGTCATGATCCTAATGTAGCAGCTCAGAACTTTGTTAATTTAATCTCATCTGCTGTGCTACAACATTCTAAAGTAATTAAAATCCCTCGCAGAAATCGTGTCATAAAGCCGTGGATTACACCTGGTCTCCTCCGATGCATTCGTCATCGAGACCGACTTTACAAAAAGTTGAAGAAAAACTCTTCCAACCTTTCTCTTAAACTTATATTTTCACGTTACCGCAACTTCTGCAACAATATTTTGAAAAAAGTCAAGAAAGAATATGAGCGTCTTGAACTTGAGAGAGCTAGGAATGACCCGAAGGCCACTTGGAAAGTAGTTAAAGATATTGCGAATCTTAAACGCAAAACATCATCTGCGGAAGAGCTGCTTGCTATATCTACTAGCCCTGTAGCTTCAGTTAACATTGTAAATAGCTTCTTTGCTAACGTTGGACAGGATCTTGCGTCCAAAATTAACACTCCTCTTAACCCCTCTCCCCTTATTCCTAATACCACCGTCTCTGCTTCAATGGCCCTCTTCCCGACTGATAACACTGAGCTTGCAAACATCATCATCAACCTCAAAGATAAATGTGCAGTTGGCTGGGATGGAATACCTACCTCAGTTATTAAAAACTCTAGGCACATACTAATCCCTCCACTTACTTACATTTTAAACCTATCCATGTCGTCTTGCATTTTCCCTGATGTATTCAAAAAAGCCCTTGTTCATCCTATTTTTAAAGCAGGAGACAAAAAGTCTATAACCAATTATCGTCCTATCTCTGTCTTAACGGTCTTATCGAAAGTATTCGAGAAAGTAATCAATAAAAGACTTGTACAGTTCTTGAACACAAATAACATCCTATCAAAGCAACAATACGGTTTTAGACAAGGTAGATCGACAGAGGATGCAGTTATTGATCTTACAACTACGGTTGCTCAAAATTTTGACGCAAAACTAAAGACCTTAGGAATCTTTCTTGACCTGTCTAAGGCCTTTGACACCGTTTCTATTCCATTGCTTCTTGATAAACTGTCAACCATTGGGGTCAGGGGCGGTGTCAATGACCTGTTCAAGAGCTACCTCACAAATCGTCGCCAAATTGTAGCCGTAAATAATATATACAGTGAGGAAACTGTGATAGGCTTTGGTGTACCTCAGGGAAGTGTGCTTGGGCCAACCCTTTTCCTCATCTATATAAACGATTTAGCTAATCTGTCTGTTCCTTTTTGCAATATTTTTACATAATTGATGACACAGCCCTTCTTGTTAGTGGAAGAGACTGGTCAGAAGCTCAATCTGCAGCTGAAATGGCTCTAAGACTGGTTCTAACCTGGCTCTCCCAAAATCTTATGACCCTTAACTTCTCAAAAACTAAATATATCACCTTTTCTCCAACCTCCAGATCCCAACCTTCCCCCTCGTTTTCTCTAAATGCACACACTTGTAATTCCCCAGGATCCTGCCAATGCCCCAAACTAGAACGAGCTCCCTGTGTTAAATATCTTGGGGTTTGGTTGGATCACACCATGTCTTGGAAACCTCATATTGAAAGCACTGTCGTAAGAGTAAGAAAATTAATTTTCATTTTTAAAAACTTAAGAGGTAGAGCTGACTTCCCTTGCATGAAAATGGTCTATTTTGCTCTGGCACAATCTGTTCTTGCGTATTGCATATCTGCATGGGGCGGTTCCATAAAGTCCCTAATGCTCCGAGTTGAGAGAGCGCAGAGAGCGGTACTTAAAGTCATGACCTCTAAGCCAAGAGACTTTTCCACCTCAAGTCTATACTTAATCTGCAAAGTCCTCTCCGTTAGAAAACTTTTTGTACTCTCTACTATATTGCGCAAACACTCACAAACTCAATTTGACCCCAACCTAGCAATATTAAAGCGACGTTCTGACATTGTCTGCAGAACTTTGTCACATAAAACTGCAGTAGCCGGTCGCCATTATCACTACACTAGTAGTCGATTATACAATAAAATAAACAAAATTATCAATATTTATCCCCTCACCATCTTTAAATGTAAATGTGTATGCACTGATTGGCTCTTATCAATTTCCTACGAGGATACTGAGGAAATTTTAAGGTATCAAAAATGATCCAACTACATCCAAAATATTCACCATAACCTTCACACACACACACACAAACACACACACACACGCGCGCGCGCGCGCACACACACACACACACACACACACACACACACACACACACACATACCTAGGAAATCCTGTTGCCCGGACTCTTTTGAGACCGGTGTCCTCAGGAGAATCTTACTTACTCTTACTCATTCACATGCTACACACAGTGAAATTAAATTAATTATTTTGTATCATACTAGGTTAATTCTTATCTTTGTTTTTTTTTATATGGAACATAAATAATTAATTTGTTTGCGGAGGAGGGCGCTGGCTCCGCTACGCAGTTTTTAACTTTTGCGGTAGTCAGCCCACAATTGTACCCTATACATTAAGTTATGTTCCCAATAAAGATTTTTGTATTTTTGTACTCTTCGCTCGTAGGAGGCTGTTCAGCCGGCTAAGTATAAACTTTGCACGGTTGGTTACAGCGCGAATGTGGGGTTTGAAGCTGAGGCGGTGATCTAATATCACCCCTAAGTATTTGGCTGTCTTGGCCCAGGGAATGGGTTTACCAAATAGGGTAAGGGGTCTGGGCTTAGAGTAATTCCGTGAAAAGTACACTGCTGCACTTTTCGTCGGATTCACTTCTATGCGCCACTTTCTAAACCAGGCACCTAGTGTGCCTAGTGCGGCCTGCAACCTTATACTCACCCGGCTTGCATTCAAGTCGGATGTGTATAATGCTGTATCGTCCGCGAAAAGGGCAAGTTCTACTTGCGGGTGACGGGGGATATCGCTGGTGTACAGCCAGCGTGAAAAGAAGCGGAGCAAGGACGGAGCCCTGTGGGACTCCGGCTCGGATGGATCGGGGGTCAGAGAGAGTGCCCTCCACGCGATAGCGGAAGCTACGATTCAACAAATAGTCTCGTAAGATGAGTACGAGTCTGTCCGGCACACCGAGAGTGAAAAGCTTGTAAATCAAGCCGTTGTGCCAGACCTTGTCGAAGGCTTTCGCTACATCGAGGAAGACAGCTCCCGTGCTAGCGGGCCAGGAAAGAGGCCGAGCTAGATCAATATTCAACTTATATAGTTTGGGACAGCGCCTCCGGTGGAGGCCGTGCGAACTATGTAGACAAGGATTGGACAATGATTTGCTTAACGATTTCTAGTGTAAATGCAGCTAGTTTACCTACGTAGTGTAGCCGTTGAGACACAGATGGCGCTGTGATCAACATACTGCCGCCGCGATAAAATTTGTGTGAATATCGACCTAGGCGGACTCTTCCTTTACATTTAGGTTAGTATTATTATAGTATTTGTATAATGAAAATAGACATCTAGGTAACTACCTACCTATTCGAATCATGAACTTATGGTTCATGCGAGGAAATTTAACCAGTTATAGGTAATTAAAGGTCCATGAACTTATGGTTCATGGACCTTTAATTACCTATAACTGTCTCTTCCTGCATTTTACATTGGGAATTTCAGACTTTGAGCATATAGAGACATAGGTGAACATAACGCTAGATAGCATTCTCTACCTGCTAACCTTTGGGTAGTGTGGGCAAAATTTTGTAGGTAGGTAGAAACTATATCTAAAAACTACCTATCCATTCCCGATCTCGAGACCTATTCAGAATGTTTGTTAACAAGCCATGTCAAGAATAACTAAAACTTACTTACACAATTGTATCCGAATTTCGACGCCAAGAGTTTCAGATAAAATTGTTATAAATATATTTCATTTTCCGGAACGCACCCTGATAATAGCATAAGCGTTGTGTTATAGCAAGATACTACCAAGGGCGTCGCCAGCCCACGGCCCAGGGGGGGGCAAGCCGTAGCCAGAAAAAATTACTAATCGGCGGGAGGGGGGGGGGGGGGGATGTTAGAACTTATGATAACATGGGCTGATGATTATGTACGCTAACTTTATCCAAGTAATTTTCAAGGCAAAGTGTTTAAAATTTTCCTATTTGCCTGGTCTGGAAACAATATGATCTACAACTGGCATTCAACACTGCAAGTGAATGAGCCAGCACGACAACTGTTGTATTCGGGTCATTAGGTACCTAGTGCAAAAAAAATTATAACAGACTGCATTGAGCGCCGATATTTAGTAGTGTGCGGCCGCTGGAAATAGTCGAAACTGAAGTCTATTCAATAAACGGCGAGCGGAGCGAGCCGCGATTTTTTTTAGAGACTATTCGGACGTATGCAAAAAATTTTGAAGAGAAGTTATTTGTAGGTACTAACTGTCACTACTTACTCCTAGTGATAGTGAATTTATGCGGGATTTATCGGCAAAGCAAGACAATAGCAGGACTTTCGTTGTTTTGCAGTTGGTTAGGTACATTTTTTTGACCTCTAGGGGGGGGCAGCTGCCCCCTCTGCCCCCCCCTGGCGACGCCCTTGGATACTACATTGATAGAAGAAACACTATTCTATCCAAGAACTTACTAAGTTTGTTCCACTGTTCGCACCTACCTAATAAATTTATTACTACATAGATCGAAGAATAATAAATTATTAGGTACAGTGCGCATATAAGTACCCCCCTATCTCAATGTATGTGGGACACAATAGTTGTTATTGTTGGGAATTTCAGACTTTGAGTATTATGGAAAGGCAGTTCGATCCTGAGAGGCGGCCTGAAATATTTTTGCATATGAAAAATTGTGACAAGTTACAAGGGAATTAGAAGTAGTCCAAAATAGTTTGTATACAAGGGAGTACTTAATTCTGACGCGTACTGTACATACAGTGGAACTTACTTATTATTTCTTGAATAGAATAGTATTTCTTCTATGTGTTAAATATTCTCATATAGAAATGCTGGACGACCTGTTCAGCCACGCAATGCGCAGCCTGACAGCGGAACACATGAAATGGTTCCTTCGTCTGGTGCTGAAAGATCTCAAACTGGGGATGGGAGTCAACAGGATCCTGTGCTGCTTCCACCCCGACGCGCCGGAGACTTACCATGCTTGTGGGAACTTGGCAAAGGTAAGGTATACGCTAGTAGGTAAAAGTACTATCCCGTTGCCTAGACTCTTGCTGAAAGATCTCAAACTGAGGATGGAGTCAACAGAATTCTGTGCTGCTTCCATCCTGACGCGCCGGAGGCTTACCACGCGTGTGGGAACTTGGCAAAGGTAAGGTATACGCTGTAGGTAATAGTACTATCCTGTAGCCCAGACTCTTGCTGAAAGATCTCAAACTGAGGATGGGAGTCAACAGAATCCGGAGGCTTACCACGCGTGTGGGAACTTGGCAAAGGTAAGGTATACGCTAGTAGGTAGGTACTATCCTGTTGCCCAGACTCTAATGAGACTGGTGTCCTCAGGAGACCCAGCATTAATGTATAACTTTATTCTTCATTTCTATAATTTAACTTTTACACACACACTACACACACACATAAAATTATGTGTATATTGTAACGTTATCTTGATAAGTTTATTTAGAGAACCCAAAGGAAGATGGTCCCCAAGATGCAGGTTTATCCTAGTGTGGGGATCAACAATGTACCTATAATTTTAAGTCTTAAATATTTTTCAATAAAAGTTATTACTATTATTACTATAAACAATATAGTAATAGTTCTTCAATGGTAATAGATAATCAAATTGAAGTAGATAGTCAAGACTAGCTAGAGGACGTACCTAGTATAATTCCAGCTCCACTATCGCACGGCACGACATTATGGATTGAAATATCGGATTATATACGTAAATGTTACGTTTTAACTTTTTTGTGCCGTAAAAATCTACGTATCTACGTACCTACCAAAAATTATAAATTTTACTCATGTTGGGTAATTTGAAACCCCAACTTCCGCATGAAAAATATTTTTTTTGTTAAATACCCGTGCGACGCCAGGGCGGACCGCTAGTATATAAATCTTTCCTCTCTACAATATAGTATATCACATCACATCACCAGCCTATTAATAGTCCAAGTATAGATATAGATTAAGTATAATTATCACATCACATCACAAGCCTATAATAGTACAAGTATAGATATAGATACTCCTAATCGGCAGGTATGCGAAGACCTAGAAGACGGAAACGTCCGTCCCCTAGAGCTGGGCGTTCAGATGTTCTATGCGATCAGTCCCATGCTGTCTGAACGGCTCGACGTGACGGATATAGCCAGCCTGCCGACCGGGAGGACTTATCAGGTCGAGGAGAAATTTGATGGGGAGAGATTCCAGGTGACGTTAGAGCTTCTTAGAAATATTTTTTTTTTGTTTAAACTTACGCGATCTGAACACATAATTATTAGTACTGTTTTACCGGGCGTTCAGTTGTTCTATGCGATCAGTCCCATGCTGTCTGAACGGCTCGACTGATATAGCCAGCCTGCCGACGACGGGGACTTATCAGGTCGAGGAGAAATATGATGGGGAGAGATTCCAGGTGCGGTTAGACCTTCTTAGAAATGTTCCTGTGAAATCACACACCTGTGTTTTTGCTTTAGATTAGCAAAATATCACAGTCATTTTACAATACAATACAAATAGGCCTACCTACACTTTATTACACACCAAGATAGAGTAAAACAGAACAGAAAATATAAACACAGAAACAGTACGAAGATTTTGATTATATTATTGTTTATTTACTGTATTTTTCGCTGTATCAGACATGCTTAAGATGGAGGAAGTATAAAGGGCGCCCTATCGCTATGAGGGATCCTCTGTCTTTTGTAGGTTTTGTCTAATAAACTATTTCTTTCTTTCTTTCCTTCTTTCTTTCCTCTAGGCTACCTTAGACCTCACTTTAACTACTTCTAAATTATTACTTTTATTTTCCTTACACAGATGCACATGGAAAACGGCGTGTTTGAATACTTCTCCCGTAAAGGCCACTCCTACACCCACAATTACGGAAAGACTTTCGAAAGCGGCCTGTTGACTCCTCTTCTGAAAGACTGCTTCGGTGCCAGTGTTACCAGCTGTATCCTCGATGGGGAGATGATGGGTTGGGATAAAAACCTGCAGTGTTTTGGGTCTAAAGGCAAGTAAATAAATAATGCTGGACAATTCACACTACAGTATCTAGCCCCAAGTTAAGCAGAGCTTGTGTTATGGGTACTAACACATATTATATAATATATAGGATATTATATAAGGATAACTGATATACATAATAATATTTATATATTTTTTATTATACATAGAAAATGCCCAGAACACCCAATAACAAATATTTGCATATCGTACAAATATTTGTTCCAATGCGGGAATCGAACCTTCAACCTCATGCGTCGTAGGCGGACCTTCGCCCACCCCGCCACAGAGGTCATCTACATAATTTGTTATGGCGAAAATATTTTTGAGGCTTCTTCTGGAAAATGCTTGGGCGCCATTACTTCCATCTGTATCCTAATGGGGATATGATGGGGTGGGATAAAAAACAGATAGAATATAATTTCTTTTTCATATGGTCCTGTGATGTTTCCCGCCATAGCTCATACGTCATAGGCCTGTTTCACCTATAATGCCCTATTGGACCTATGCTATGAAAGTATACATAGACAGAAAATTTATTATTTGCTGCTCAGTACAAAACTGAGGTAAAAACACACGTGAATTTAAATAAAAAATAACATAAATAGTTTTCCGAAATGAAGTTTCAGCAGTCATCGTGGCGATACTATTTTTTTTTTTATTAAAATACTCCATATTAATTCCAGGAATGGCATTCGACGTAAAGAAAATAACCGAGCGATCTCGCTTCCGCCCATGTTTCTGCGCATTCGACATCCTTTACTACAACGGACGCAGTCTGGTGGGCCCCATAGAAAAAGGGGGCCTCCCGCTAAAAGAGAGGTTGAACATATTGGATAAGATCTTTACTGAGGTCCCCGGGGCTATACTGCGGAGTAAAAGATTCCTTGTACAGCAGACGTAAGTTGCCATTCCATGTAGTGTCTAAGCCCTCCAGAAAATGGAGGCCCGGGCTTAAAGACAGGCCCATTTCATTAGATAGGAACTTTACTGAGGCCCCTAGGGCTATATATTGCGGAGAAAAGATTCCTTTTACAGCACACGTAAGTCGTTCCATGTATTTGCCTAAGCCCGACAGAAAATAGAGGCCCGGGCTAGAAGACAGGCTCATGTCATTAGATAGGACCTTTACTGAGGCCCCTAGGGCTATACAGCGGAGTAAAAGGTTCCTTTTACAGCAGACGTAAGTTGCTCCATGTAGTTGCCTAAGCACCACAGAAAATGGAGTCCTGGTTTAAAAGACAGCCTGTCTTCACACTGAGGTCCCTAAGGCTATATATTGCGGAGTAAAAGATTCATTTTACAGCACACGTAAGTTGTTCCATGCAGTTGCATAAGTCTGAAAGAAAATGGAGGCAGGAGCTGAAAGTGAGGCTAATGTTATTAATTTGATAGGACCTTTACTGAGGTCCCTAGGGCTATATTACGGAGTAAATGATTCAACGAAGTTGGTATTAAAAAAAATACATTACCGAAGATAAATATCATACAAGATAGAACCTCCTTCTTTGTTCGAACTCGGTTTAAAATAAGTTAGGTAGGTAGTTCATCATCATCATCACCAGCTTATAATAGTCCACTGCTGGACATAGGCCTCCCCTAATGAGCGCCATAGATGGCACCATTATTATTATTAATAATGGTAGGTAGTTATTTGGAAGGAATTCTCTAGTAAGACGTGTGACAAGGGAGCTGGTGCGTATCTGGCGCAGCGCATCAGCATTAGCCATACAGCGAGGCAATGCAGCCAGCGTCTTGGGGACGCTTCCGACTGGATATAGATGGATTTGCATTTAACTGAATTGTTTCTGTTATTTTTTTATTAATAATGGTTTTAACCCGCCTTAATTTTGATTGTAATACATTATCTTTCCGATCGTTTAGTTCAGATATCCTGAATGCCCTCAACAAAGCCATCGACAGCCAAGACGAAGGCATTGTCGTCAAGGATACAGAGTCCTACTACATCGCGAATCGACGCAACGCGGGCTGGTACAAAATCAAACCCGAGGTAAGTTTTTTTTGCTTAATAGGTACTCACCAGCCTATAAAACTCCACTGCTGGACATAGGCCTCCCCTAATGCGCTAGATAGCGCCTTAGATGGCATTATGATGTGAGTATGGCCGTTCGAAATTTTACTGTGCGTAAAACAACCTTTTGAAGCCTCACCCCGAAAAAATATGTATAAAATGTAAAATGTATAAAATGTACATAGGTGGGACGATTTTAACTTATTGTAATGTAACGATAAACACAGTAAATTTCGAATATTTCTTTGGGCAGATGATGAGACGACCTTGCTTTTTGGCCATCAAACTCCGTTTTCGCATCTCTGCCTACACTATACGAATTCAACTATAAGAGGCATCAAAAATAGCTTTTAAAATGTATCAAACAAACTCGATCAGCGAAAATTTTGGAATTTCCTTTGTTCAACGTAATTATAAGATAAAATGGGTGGCAGTGATAATTTGGGTTAGGAAAACGTTTTAAGAATTAATTAAAATTTCAAATGACATTTAGTTAAAAGCTCCTTTTTATTTCATCAGCATCATCATCATCACCAGCCTATAATATATATACAGGGTGGAATTTTGTAATGCCACCTGGAGGGAGAGTACTCTTAATACTGTAGTTAGAAAATAGTACTTAAAGAAAACATTCCTTTAATTTTGAAAAGAAAGAAAACTGCATTCAAAGATTTTCGAAAATTCGCTTGCCACACCCGGGAATCGAACCGACTAAAATCTGTAAAAATTACACCCTGTACTTTTATTGCATAGATCGTTAGAGTCAATAATAAGGATGAAATCTTTCTAACAAACTTAATAAATTAAATGAAAGGAAAACCATGAAATCCTAAATTATTTACAATAAAAAGTCAACTAACTACATAATTAGTTGCTCGCAATGGGCTCCATTTTCTTGGATACACAAATTTATTCTTCTAACGAATTCATTTCTAGTAACTTTTAATAACGTGTTGTGGTGAATATTATAAAACGTATTCTGAACTTCAACTCTCAACTCGATAACATTCGCATAAGATTTCATGTAAATTAGATTTTTTACATATCCCCACAAAAAAAATCTAAAGGGGTGAGATCTGGTGATCTCGCAGGCCATCTGATTGTGCCGTTGGTACCAATCCAGGTATTAAAATGGTTATTAATGTAGGCAGTAGTGATTCTGCTACTACTGACACAAGTAAACAGATGAATCTTTAAGTTAAAGTGCTTAACTTGACCCATTCAATTTATAATTTAAGATTTCATGGTTTTCCTTTCATTTAATTTATTAAGTTTGTTAGAGAGATTTCATCCTTAATATTGACCCTAACGATCTATGCAATTAAAGTACAGGGTGTAATTTTTACAGATTTTAGTCGGTTCGATTCCCGGGTGTGGCAAGCGAATTTTGAAAAATCTTTGAATGCAGTTTTCTTTCTTTTCAAAATTAAAGGAATGTTTTCTTTGACTACAATTTTCTATGTACAGTATTAAGAGTACTTTCCCTCCAGGTGGCATTACAAAATTCCACCCTGTATATAGTCCATATATATAGCCTATATAGTCCACTGCTGGACATAGGCCTCCCCTTTTTATTTACTTTATTTATATTGATAATATTTGGTAGTACACTGAAGGCGCAACGGTGGACCTTGACCTGGTCATAATCGGGGCTGACGCAGCAGAAAACAAAAGGCAAGGGAAGGCGAGGAGCTTCCTTGTTGCCTGCTCCGATTCCGTTGGAGAAGGTTAGTAAAAACTGGTTTGTTCTAATTCTCTAATTGCTTATTTTGTAGGCCTAAATAAACTATAGTTTTATTAAAGTAAAAACTGCTCGTGCTTATTTTGTAAGCCTAAATAAACTTAGTTGTTGAAACTTCTATACTAATATTATAAAGAGGAAAGATTTGTTAGTAGTTAGTATAGTTTGTTTGAATTGAATAGGCTCCGAAAGTATTGTATCGGTTTGAAAAATTATTTCACCATTACAATCTTAATTTTTACCTTATGAACATAGGCTATAGAAAATTAAAAAAAATTAGGGAACCACATGAATATTTAAGTTTTTGTTAAATACCCGTGTGAAGCCGGGGCGGACCGCTAGTTTAAAATATTTTTTTTAGTTTAGTTATTTTACTCAAAACTCAAATCATGGTAAATATTCTGTTGTTTTCAACTGTGTTGCAAGTACTTTCGTTTCTAGCCCATGAAGTCTTGCAAGTAACTATAGGGTTAACTTGGTCAAAAACTATAATTCTAATTCTAAGTGGGGGAACTAAGATCTGCACTGACATCTCGCGTAGGAGTGTTTTGTGCATTATCCCCCTGCCTAACCAGGCCCTATCCAGCCCAGCTCCTTGAAGTACCGGAGCAGGACTTTTGGAGATTTACAGCTTTGTTTTAGCTTTTCTTGAGGTGTCGACGGGTTTGATGACTCTATAAGACTCTTCAATCCCGTTTTCCGTCTGGCCTCCTCTGTGGCCGTGCAGTGTATCACCACGTGTTCCACAGTTTCCTCTTCCTGGAAGCAGCCACGGCACAGGCTGCTGTCTGTGGCACCAGTTTTGAGGAGGTGATGGTTTAGTTCACAGTGACCTGTGATGATGCCTACCATTAATTTTAGATCTTCGCGGCTCATCTTGAGCATCGTGTTTGTGGTCTTCCTATCTATGGAGGGGAATATTGATTTGGTGTGCTTGCAGTCTTTTCGACGCTCCCATATTTTTTGATGTTCTTTTTCAGAGTTTAGGTACTTTTAGTCTATTTTTTACTTCTGCTGTGGGCGGGTTTGAGAGACCGATGTCCTGTTTTGTTGGGTTCGTTCTCGCTCCTTCCTTTGCTAGTTTGTCTGCATTTATGTTACCTGTACAAGAGCGTCTCTCTATCCATTCTATGCTGACTTTGCCTTGTTTAGACTGATTTTGTAAAGCGTTATGGCATTCTGCAACAGATCTTGATCTTGTGTCTGACTTTTTGAGTGCGTTTATCAGTGCAGCACTGTCTGTTTTAAAGACCAGATGCATCTGACTTGTCGGCTCTTTGATAGTTCTGTCCAGAAGAATCCGATTAGCCGCCAGTTGGGTCAAAAACTATAAATTTGAATACATTCTAATACAAAACAACGCGACATTACCGTCAACTACAGCCCTGAAGTGTTAAATCGTGCTGTTTTGTGCTAAAATGTTTAATTCGTTGACATCAACAGATGCCCCACACCGCTGGCTTTGCGTAGGCCGAGTAGCGACAGGCTTATCTTACGACGAGAGAGAAAGAGTCTGCTCTCACCTCGAGAACCATTGGACGCCGCTTCAGTCTCGCGCGCCGCCGCCAGCGTTGGTCCTGAACAAGATTAAACCGGACTTTTGGATCATGCCTCAAGATTCTATCGTTTTGCAGGTATTGTATTTATTTCATTTGTATTGTATTTATTTAGGTTGGTCATAAGTCATAACTCATAACATAACTGATTGTATTATGGGAGAGAAAACGAGTATGTTCACATTGGACGCCTATCTAAGCGCTTTCGTCGCGCCGCCACCAGCGTTGGTACTGAACAAGATCAAACCGGACTTTTGGATCATGCTATAAGATTCTATCGTTCAACAGATGAAGAATAAATCAATCCATCGTTATGAATATCTAAAATAATGCAACTCTAGATATAAGCAGAATCTAAAATGATTGAGTATTCACGAGTAGGTAAAGTCAAAAGAAAATAAATCACTTATTTAATTTTGTGGAAATCCATTTAGGTACAGGTATTGTTAAAGAAGGGCATAATTATTCTGATCAAAAAATCACTGGGCCCAGCCCACTTATCAGTTAACCACCGGAACATCTTGATCTGTAATTCACAACCTGTAAATAGGTATGTTATGTATATTGAAGACGCTGCCTTCTGTAACACAGTTTTATAAATAATTTGGTGGCAGAGCTGCTCAAAACTTTATCCTTTCTAGTTTGTTCCAAACATAAAAAATAATCATTATATTTTTTTAATTCTCATGTCGTTTTACAAATAAGACTAGGAAGTATTTATAATTTTCTGAATGTTTTCAAAAGGTGCGTGCAACAGAATTGATCCGGAGCACCGATTTCGCGACGTCTCACACGCTGCGATTCCCGCGCGTCGTCAAGATTCGCGACGACAAACCTGTTAGAGATATCATGACTTTGGACGAGTTTGACAAGCTTGTTGGAGTAAGTTGTTTACTAGATTCAGATTCCTTTATTTTCATAAATCATACATTATAAAAAGTGTACAATATAAAGTTACTTACCTTAATTATATGCTGAGGCTATGACTCGTCGAACATGATAATTATAATTAACAATTTGGCTGTATAGGGGCAAGTTTAAGTTTATATTAATGAAACATTCACTCCTGGTTAGGTGATGTTACGGAATTGTCAGGTGATTTCATTAAAGATTTTACATTACATAGACTGTAATTATTTGCTAAGAACTCTTTGATACTATCTAGCTGGAACAATATAATATGTTTGGACTCAACGATGCACTTGAATTGGATTAGTTGCATTTCGTGCGTCGTCATTTTTTTCAACCAAATAAGTCGCAGTTCGTTCGTTCTATGTAGCGAAAAATATACCTAAACGTTTAGTCGCATTTCGTGTGTCGAGTACCTATCATGGAGTCACGTTGAAATTATTAAACTTATAGCTAAAAATGTAGATGAAGCTAAATGATCTGATACTGAAAATGTTAACGTCAGAACGTTCAAGTTTCAAAGGAATGTGTAAAAATTACAGTAACTTAAAAGCGAAACTTCTAACACATTTTATACATCCACTGGTGTTGGACATCCACACCCACACATATTAGACACATATTTTATTTTCGTATATTTTTGAAAACTATGATTTTTATATTTCGTGAGATATGAGTTTTTTGCTTGAAATGAACGTACTTCATGTTTAGTTATTAAATTTTTATTAGGTATGATAAAATTGGTTAAGATTATACAAATACAGATTATAGACCTATTTCATGTTAGTTATACCTTACAGAACAAAGGATCTGTCGTAAAAATGGCCAACAAACGCATAAACGAAGAACAAATCGGTGACGCACCTAAAACGCGCAAACGACGCGCCGCCAACGTTCTCAAGGTCGCCGCAGATTTCAAGACAGTTCCGCACAAGGACGTAGAGGTTACGTCTAACGCGCTAGCGAATAGGAAACTGTGCGTTTTGTCCGACGATGAAGACTGTAAGAGAGATGAGCTGATCAGAATTATTGAAACGCATGGAGGGAAGCACGTTGCTAATTATGGTAAGTTTAGTTTTACCGACCTGCTATAGTTACTGTTATGGTAACTTTCACGAGTGGTGTTAGAGGCAAATGCTGCGCATACAGTGGACAGCAAAACGGACCACCTATTAGTTCGTTTTGCATACCGTGGACAGCAAACTGGTGGTTCGTTTTGCTGTCCACGGTATATGCAACGTGTAACTCTAACAGCACCTGTGAAACTTACATTCTCGATTAACGAATTCAGATTCAATAACTATTTCTTTAGGTTTACAAAATAAGCACTTAGATAATCCTTAGCTAGACTACCAAAAAATTGCTCAGCCCGCCCTATCTAGAGTTTCTTTCATCTTTGGACAAGTCTTTGACGACACCATTGTCATAGAGTTTGGTTATGTTAATGCTTGGCCAGATGTCGCTCCATTCCATACCGACAATAGCATGTAAGAAATTGTATGTTGTGCTTAGCTTTAGACCTATATAAATATTGACATGTATATATATATATATATATATATATATCACATTAAAGTTAGATTTAGATAGGCAAACTAAATATATATTAGACAAGTAAGTGATATTATGTAAAAATGTACTATGTGTTTTTTTTTCACATCTCACACTAGTGTACAAAAAGTGAAGAGAAAATCAATAACTTCTTTCATTTTATATAATAATTTAATGTATGAAATTTGACTTGTCTAAGTGCTTATTTGTAAGCCAAAAGAAAAAAAGCTATCGAAATTTGAAACCTGAAACCTCTAGGAAAGCAAAACATTGCTATATTTATTTTTCCTCCATATCTCACCTAGGTCCAGACACTTGGTGCTGCGTGGTAGGAAAGCTAACCTACCGAGCACGCGTGGCCATAGACTCGCAAGAAGCTGACGTCATATCCACCGCGTGGCTCCGTTCCCTCCCTCCCACTGCCGCCCCCTGTGCCATCACCCCCCTCGATCTACTGTCCATGAGGAGAGAGACGAGGCTTGGCTTCGCGAGAGAGTATGATGTGTACGGTGATAGTTATACGGAAGAGATTGATGTGGGGAAGTTGAAGATTATCTTGGGGAGGATGGATAATGTAAGTAAATAAATAAATAATATTGGACAATCCACACAGCATCATCTAGCACCAAGCTAAGCAGCTAGCAGAGCTTGTGTTATGGGTACTAGATGACTGATATACATATAGTACAATAGATTACATAGATATATTTATTTTTTATTATACTTAGAAAACGACCAGAACACCCTGAACAAATATCTGTAGATCGTACAAATATTTGCCCCGAGGCGGGAGTCGAACCCGCAACCTCCTGCGTCGCAGGCGGACCTTCACCCACCGCGCCACAGAGGTCGTCGAATAAGTGACAGATTGTTAAAGACAAATTAATAAATCAGTTCAAATTAGGTAGGAAAGGAAAAAAGAAACGATTGTTTACCGATTCGTCATATCTTATCTCTAAGAGTATTTTTGTTTGTCTTACAAGTATTTTTGACACTTTCTTTAACTCCATATAATATCAGACCATGATGAATATATACTCAAATTACAAATAATTTTGGTACTACTTTTGTATGGGAAATTCATCCGTCGGTCGCCGGCGCCGTTGTAATTTGTTTTTTCACCTTATTCAAATCTTATATTATAATAAATAATATAATTATTATTACTATTAAAAATTATCATATAAGACCTGAATAATAATGAGGTGGATAATTATCCCTAATAAATAAATAACGCTAGCAAATCCACACATGATCTAGCCCCAATCTAAGCAGTTGTGTTATCATCTTTACCTTTGTCCCAGGACCCACCGAAACACCTCACAACTCAAGAAAAGCTCTCACTCGACAAAGAGCTATTCACCCACGGTAACTCATACTCGTTCCTTCGCGGCTGCACTATACGCGTTACAGACAACAGGAGCTTGCTTGCGATCCAGGCAAAGATGTACGGAGCTGAGATATGCGATGATATACCACTTAATAAGGACCCTGGTGAAACCAAGATGGCAACATTATGCGGTAATAGACCGACACATTGTGTGGTCAAAGATGGTGAGGTGGAAAGTGAAGACTCGAATGTGTTGGTTGTGAGTGAAAACTGGTTGAGGACGTGCATTGCAGAGCGGAGGTTGGTTGATGAGAGTGAGTTTTTGGTTTCGTGATAGTCGTGTTTAAAATCGAAATGGAGATTGGAAAATCATGATGTATAAACATAAAAATTATTTATTGGACACAATTACAGTATAATGTTTTGAATCCGTACGGTCCTAAACTAGCCCAGTCTGTTTTTTAGGACCCAGGGTAATAATAATAATAATGATTATTTACAAAAAGGTTTACAATATTCGTACTAGTCTAATTATTAATCGTAATAGCATATAGCAGGCGATAGTGTTTTCTTATAAACTAATGCTACGAAGATATTTGTAGAATGTTATTTTTGTAATTATAACTGCAATCTCAAATTAATATTGTCGTTGTTTCATTTTGTAGGTTTCCTTTATCTTATCTTTTATAATAAACACGGCAAGTAGAAAATAATGACACTGCGAAAACAATCGTAAAAAAACTCAATCAAAATAACATGAAAGCTATAAAACGTAGTGGAAAACAACCCTTAATTAAATGAGAATAAGGTGCACCGGATTGTTGGCAGCGTACAGTGCACAAAGAGCAGTCATGCACTAAATTGATCTTACAATAACTGAGACATGTGCTTCGGAGAACAAGCGCAACCTTGTAGTGTTTAATGAGGCGGTTTATTGCAAAAAGGTAGCTAAGTAGGTATATGTAGCGTAAACAGTGATTGTTTGTGTTCATGTATTTATTTTTATTGGTATACTAGCGGTCTGCCCCGGCTTCGCACGGGTATTCAATAAAAATTTTAAAATTATAAATATACACATACACGTGTGATGTTTCCTGCGGACCCTAACTTTTTTGAAAATATTATATAACCTAATGGTCATCAGGGATAATGTAAGATTATAATGGTGCGATAATTTTTCAAATCGGTCCATTGGTTTTGGAGCCAATTCAATCTAAACAAATAATCAAATCTTTCCTCTCGTAGCAGAGATTTCGGTTGAGTTTAGGGTTGAGCAAGCTACCCGTGTACAGATTGTGTTGTTAATAGTACCTACCTACATTACATACATAAAACATCGGGGCTTAGGGTATGGATTTTTTTTCAGCCAAATTACCTACTATAACTGCTATAATTTGATTATTTAATTGTAGGTAATTTTGTCTACTACGTTATATCTTTACAACCGAAGGGCATGACATTTACTGTCAAAAACAATAATAAATGTTACAAAACGTTGATTTGAAAAAGTATTATTTCAATCTCATGCCATCTTGTTAACTTTGAAACAAAAACCAATCGGAACATTATACGATAGGTCGACTTAATTACATTAAAGTAACAGAAGAATGGCGGTGGACAGCAGGACATTGAAATCTGAGACTTAATTGGCAATCGCCCTACGAGATTGGTTTATCGGATACTTTCTTTCAATACCGATAGATTTATCGCTACTCCATTGTAATAAGTTATTCATGTAACTATTTTTATGATCTTGCTCTTTAACAGGTATAATTCGGAAAGACCTAGGTACCCTAATCTAATCAATAAGGTACTACCAAGACCAACCTAACAGTTCTGTGATTTGATAAGATTCTTACGTATGTCCTGTTGCTTCGCATAACAAATAAAATAGGTACCCAAAAATATAGAAATCTATTGTTATTTCTTAAAAATTTAGTGGAATGTTGAATGACAGGTGTTGGCAAGCTTACAAAATCACGCCAGAGACAATAAAAACTGAGAGTATTTTTTAATCACAATTATGATTTATATTCAGATTCTTTGAAAAAATATCAAACGCAAACAATAAAATCATAGAAACTTATAAATCTCTGACATGAAATGTATCATTTTACTATGAAGAATAAAAAGCAAACAGTGAGCTTTTGTCGTGGCCCGCCCACTAGATTTTTATCCAATGAGAAGAGGGTATTAGATGACGAAGGGCGGAGCGATGTCGGTTTGAGCCTTCGCTGAAACTATCACGGTACATTTCAAATTTGAAAGCACGACAGGCGTCACTCTGCGTTTCAGAGATTGATAATTCAGCGCGAAAATTCCCGGCAACCTAAAGTGTTTCTAACAGTCTTCCATTGCGATGGAGAGAGTTTTATCAAAAAACGGAGAGTAGGTAATTCTTGACGATTTCTAAAGCGATGGAAGGATCAGATGCTCAGGAGGTCCGTAGGGCATTAAGAACGCCGAAGTGTGCCCGGTGCCGCAACCATGGGGTGATTTCGTGTTTGAAGGGACATAAGCGACTCTGTCGCTGGAGGGATTGCCGCTGCCCCGGGTGCTTGCTGGTGCTTGAACGTCAGCGGGTTATGGCGGCTCAGGTAAGTAACTCACCGTTATATTAAGAGCTTATCTCTTGAGGGAACTTAAGTGAACTTAACTGTTAACACCAGTTTGGTGCCACATGGTTGAAAAGGACTAGGCGAGCCTTCTGCTCGCCTAGTTACGTTTGGGTAATTTGTTTTTGTTTAAGCCCGGTGAATTAAGTCTACCGGATTGGGGTTTTTACTCGATTGAAAACCGTGCTTAGTTCACCTAGGTGCACCATGTCTACGTGCGTAGCACCTAATGCACCCAGGTGATTTAGTTCAAGTGAATTATGTCTACCGGGTTCTTTATTGAAAGCTGTAATAGTTCACCCAGGTTCTTTAAGTCTACCCTGCGTAGCACTTAATGCACCTAGGTGATTTACTTCAGGTGAATTAAGTCTACCGGGCCAAAACAATGAAAATCACTGAATAGGGTTATAATTTTCAAAAGCATGGTTTCTCCGAATATTATTCCCGCAAAAGACAAAGTGCTGACCTGATATTTATAATTCACACTTTCAGCACTTTTTGCCAATGACCAACATCACATAAATCCAAGAACCACTTCTGATCGTAGGTGGCGCTCCGCAGACAGCAAGGGGCCGGCACAGAAGGCCGAGACGGCGAGGCAGCCGCGTTGGCTGCAAGGAAGAGGGCCTACCGCGCGCGGCTGCGATGCGTTCAAATGACGCGCGCCTACCCGCAACATCCCATCACTGTTTACGGTAAGAAGTCAATAAAGACTAGCTCTTGGAAGCTATGGTCGTTATGGCCATAGGGTTTCTTTTAGAGCATCAAAATTCGTGTGATGTGAGTAGTTTTTTGGACGTTGTGTTAGTTTTGGGAAAGGCCTACCTAAGTAGGTATGTCCAGCAAAAAACAATCTAGATTTCTCTGAATATTATTTCTAAGTAAAGTACAGTCTGTACTTAGGCATTCATAATAGTTTTTTTTTATTGTTGTCTAGTATATTATTTAGCATTATTATTTCACTCGGTCTTCTTTTTCTGACTTAGGTCAGAGCAACAAATACCTAAACACTCCTTAGGAACTGATTTAAGTTACCATACCATTATGAATGTGTTAGTGTTACAAAATCAGTTTAGTCTGTCGTATTGAGATTAGTTATCTATCGTGAACAAGATGACTTTGTTTTGTAGGAGATGTCATATCATGTCCAAGACGAGGTTGTACCTACTAAACTAATATGCCTCTGCTTCTAAGACCTTTTCACCATTTATCCCCTCCCCCCATTGACTTGTAGGTACCTACTTTACACGAATTTATTCATTTAAATACTAAATAAACGTTTAAATCTATTACTAAGTAAAAGCAGTCCAGCAGTTCCAGTGGAAAAAACGATGGCTAAATGCTCCACCTAACTATGAACCCTTCGTTTAAAAGCACCCGGTTCATAATGAATTAAACTAAACCGGCCCACCGAAAAACACTTCTAATTTGTCAGAGCATGTGTTAAGACAATAATACGCTGTTATTTTGAATGTAATCAACACTGACAGAGAGTAGGGTGGGTTCCGTACCTTGTTATTATTGTAACGGAGTCCACTCTGTCGTGTGTTTCGTTTCTCGAAACGCTAAATGCGAATTAGCTGGGTAAATATTTACTTTGGAACGGTGAGAGAGTTAATGTGAATGCACGTTACGGTTCAGATAGAATTTTGATGGACGTTAAGTGGTGTCTAACCAAGCAATAAATGAGCGAGACGGACAGTCGCCGATTAATTCAACCCGTCGATTCCTCATCCAGTGTTTAAATTTATCTTGGTAGGCAATATAGATAGGTAGGATAAGATATAAGATTGGTTCCTCAACTTTACAGAATTCGCGATTAATTAATTTATATAAACAATAAATTAGTTAATTGCTAATTTGCAACTGCGTAAGGCTTACTTTGACAGGTTATGCCTAAGATTAGGCCTTACCGTACATATATCAAAGCTGTAGTCTTTTTCCCAATTAACATTTTCATGGCCCACGACGCAGATGCCCGTGTAGCGCCGGTGTTGTTAGTACCACCAATACCGTAGTTTATCCATTCGGAAAATATTAAGTTTTTGTTTTCAGGAAACAAGAAATTTCTGAATTCTGATTTACACATTTCACCTCGAAATAGAATGAGCCGTAATAAAAAATGTGAAGTCGTTTGAAAATGTCTCCGGTTCATTACAGAACAAAAGCTGTCATCTAACACTCGGCAACATTTCACTGTCTATTAAAACTTTTAGAACAAAAAAACTAGTATTTCTTTTAACTATTTTTATGGGCTTTAAAAAATGTGTGAAGATTGTTTTACAAGAGAACGCGGAGGCGGCTCTTTGTGGGGTGTCGGGTTACTGTTGACTGTAAACATGTCTTTCCGCTTGTTGAGTGATCGCTGCCGCGCGGCGCTGCGGGTGCCAAAACGGTTACGTTTTATTACACATTTTTGCTTTATAATTGTATCCTACTTTGAAATAAACTTTCCCTAGCATAAAAATACTCAAACAAAAATTAAAATATCTGGTCGCGTGATAAACCTAATTTGAACTTGTGACTCCTTCCTAGATTAATGTTATGGCATGAAAAACGGTGGGAAAATATACTTACCTACATGTACTTACTAGCATATAAATATTATAGAGCTTAATTTAAGTGATTATCACATACATATTTATTAATCACTTAAAATAAGCTGGTAGCTTTGTGGTAAATATTTTATTAAATAAATAAAATCATTAAGGCAAAAATTAACAAGGGTAAAAAAGTATGTTATAGGGAGTTGCTCAAAACTCTTTTATTTGCCCCTTGCGCGTCTAATCGCACCTTAACAATTAATCATATCGCACCTCAAAAATATCCCTTCCGGGACATGGCTGTTCACGTGACGGAATGTCTAAAGGGTTCGAATGGGTAGATGTCAAAATGTATAAAGTTTAATTGTTACAATGTTTCGGTGACAAAATGACAAAAGTCCACATTGTTTTTATGTTACATTATGCTTGTGTCAGAATATAAACATTTAACAATGTGTTTTTGTCAAGTTATGTCAAAGATAAAATATATTAATGTTACACTATTTTAGTAACTAATTATGTAATTGATTGAATAACTGATTCTTACAATGGCAAGAATCCTAAACCTATTTACCGAAGACCGGTGGCCGTCGGTAATCGGAGGATGAGGTGAGGTGCAATGACACACTTTGTACAGTACGTGACGGGCTTCGTGGCCGTAGACTCGTGCCAGTGGTAGTGAGGATACTGCCTGACTGCTGTTCTGACCCTCGTATCCTTAGAGACTTTATTATACAAGGTGTAACAAAATATGTGTACTAAGCCAAAGGGTGAGGTTTAAGACCCCAATGGTGATCAGTTGTGGGGGGTTGAAAATTAAAAATTCCTGTTTTAATTATACTATTTATTTTATTTTTTTCCCCTCTTTTATTTCCTTATCTGGGTAACCTATACATACCTACTACCACTGCAGTTAGGTAGGTATTTATCTTCGTAGAGTTCAGCTATGGCGGGGCGGGAGACTACCTAATCTATCTATCTAGCTATCTATTACTCTACATCTATGCCCATACTGACGTCATTGTCACAGGTACAAGAAACCGCTGCCTTTAGGGTTGTCACTTCGTAAAAAGTCAGCTGCCCATGTTGAAACTTTGATGCAGTTTTTTCCAAAATACCGATCGAAATTCGAAAAGTCATGGAACAAAAGTTGGTCCCCTGGGGGGTGGAAATTCACCCCCTTTCGCTTAGTACACATATTTTGTTACACCGTGTATAGACTGTGATGTGTAATGTAAGGTAAACTAATTTTTTAAATTTAATTTTAAACGTCAATTTATTCTTATAACTTTATTTTCACACATTCATACTTAAATTAAAACTAAATAGGTACTTTATCCCAAAAAAATCGGCCTTTTAAGGCTAATGCCTAATTGTTGTATTGCTTTTCATCGCGTTTTAGCTTTACAATACATTTTAAATAATTAAGCGGACTGATCTCTTGATTCTCCAGTTGTTTTAACAAATCTTTCATCTTCCGATCAAAAATAATATCACATTTCCTACGTTTCGTGTTCTCGAATAGTGCGTTCTTAATTTTTGTTTCCTGATATTTTGCTTCTTTACGTAATAAATGAACAAACGTAAATAACCGCGGCTTGCATCGCAACCTCTTTATCAGCCGACTGTGCCACCCTTCTAAACTGTTATTAGTTCTGTGGCGTTGATAAGCAGCGCTAATTTTATCAATATTATTTTTAGACAGCCATTGCTTGACAAAATATGTTTCAAATTTTTCTGTTACGTCAGTTTTTTCTGAAACGGTAGCCAAAATTTCTGTCCATCCAAGAGTTATCAAGTGTTCGGGCAATAGTGGTAAATATGATGCCAGCTCCGCAAGTTTCCGGCCATCTTTAGTCTGTTGAAGTTTTAACTTATCTGCTTTTCGCCATATAGCTTTATTAAAGTGGTAAAAACATCCACTCAAGTTACACTCGGGGTAAACTTCTTTTACAGCGTTCATTTGTCCCATTTCAAAGTCTGATTTATAATTTTTGATGTCAACTCTCAGTTAATTTTTTATGTATGAAAATAAACGTATGTAAGTTTCAGTTTTTTTGTTAGGCATTAAAGCATACAGCACTGGTACAATATTGGTTCTCTCTTCCGTGCTGTTGATGTCCAAGTGAATAGTAAATAATTGTTCCCAAGGCACCGGAGCTGATTCGAATGTACCGTCTCCCAACCAAATTTTTTCATCGTCTTTGCAATATACGTATCTTTGTATAAATAAATAATAAAAATTTTTCATGCGTCCCATCTTCCCACAGTAAAAAGTTATCCTTTAAAATTTTCGGTAGTTCCACTTCTTCTAATGTAGTAAAAGACGTTTTCGCAACTTCCAAAAAATTTTTTCTTGTTCGATATAGCGTCCGTTTTTTTCTTTCAAATATAGGTATCGTAATCGAATCAGAATCAGAATCCTCATTTTGAGGTATAAAGCATTCTTCGAATATTTCTTGAACCGGTTGATAATTTTCACATACTTTTCTTTTACAAAGTTGAGAGGCAACGTGAATCTTATTTTTCGATGTTGGTGGATTACATGTATGCTCACTTTTACGTAATATTTTAGTTTTAGTGATGTCCGTTGTCATAGACGCAGCACAGGAAAGCCGATTAATACACTTCCAAATAGTAGTACCACTTTTATTTGTCACTCCCAAATTGTATCTGTGTATACCGTTCAGTAATGTCTGGTAGCCTTTTTGATTTATGCTAAAAAATAATTGCCCCTTTGATGGTTCTTCCATTTTAATTTAGTAGATAATTTTTCATCTATAAATCCGGAATTGATATAGCAAACTACGAAGAGAACTTAACTGACAACCAAATGCCAGTATTCTATTGTTTTATCATTTATTTTCCATCCGGCACATGACAGAATCTTTGGATTCATAAACGAATTAAGTAGGTTGTAAGCAGTACTCGAAAGAGTTTTTATGGATAACTAAGTCCAACAAACAATACATTGTAAGTATTAGTCATTATAACATTGATACAGATTGGACATATTGACACTCACTCATTTATGCCGTTAAGATTTTATGATTTTATACATTTTGACACTCTATCGTTCTAAAACTTGCTATTTGTAACAATTAGTTCATTTTGATACTAGCTCGTTCTGACAAATTATCTATATAAGTAATAATCCATATAACAATCGTTCTTTCAAACAATCGTATTATATGTCTGTTGTGCATTTTGACTCTCATATTATCTAGCACATAGGTAATCGAACAATTTGGACATTCTGTCATGTGTGCAGCCATGACCCGGAAGGAAAATATCTCATCCATTTTTTTATGTTTTATTTTTAAGTTATTTATCTCAGAATCTGTGAAAGCCACCTTCATATTTAGGTAAATGATAATTCGAACTTTTATCTTGGATTCCGTCTTTTCAAAAACACGATTGGTGAAAATTTTCTCGATACTTTTATTTTTTGAAAAATACATGTTTTGCACACATTTTGCTATTTATCTCAGGAACCACCTCATTTTTTTGTTGGATTTTTGTTTTGTCAAGAAACGTAGAACTTCTTCGTTTTCGTCTTTTTAATTTTTCGATTAGTTGTGTAAATAACTTGTAATTAGGCATAACAGTTTTGGCGGAGCAAAATACGGAGCACGTCTATCGCTCTGTGCTTCTCACTCATACGAAAATCATATCTTGTCATTCTGCTCGAAATTTGAATTTTGGCTGAGGTATGGCACCCTCTTAAGTCTTTTAGAGAATCTAACCAAGACTTTTTCCTAGGTAATGACAGAGTATTCGCTAACGACCCATCATGGACCGAGCGCGTGCGCAGACGTCGAGCCTTCGCGGATGCGGAACTCGAGCGCACATACAACCCCCCGCCCGCGCCTGAGGCTGCTCCCCCCGCGGCCTTGCAAGGCATGCTCTGTCGAAACCTTCTAGCAGCGCTGTTGACGACGTATGCGCCGATACCTCCGCAGCCTCAGAGGCAGAAACTGTCCTTCTCGATCGAATCGATTATCGGTGTGCAGTAAGTAGCAGCCGAGCTAAGCTCATGGGAAGTGGAATATTTCAATTAGAAACCAAGGAAATGGTGCGTGTTTTTTAACTCGGACATTCTAAACCAGGAACACAAACGCACCTGGTTGTGGATAGCATTCAAAGATTAGACCACCATATCAATCAAGAGTTATCTGTTTTATGTCATAAAACAAAATTAATTTGAGTTAAAGGATGGTAGAATTTAGTACTGTCAAACTAATATTGGCGAAATCTGATTGATAATGTACTTCAAATAATTGATATTAGTAGAGTTAAATAACATTTTGTTACTCTACTGGCCTAATTTATAGAAGGTATACCTATTTGTACATGGTGCTATTGTTTTTTTCCTGAATGCTATGACTCTGAATGCATTTGTAGTCAGGTAAAACGTGAGTGAAGTCACCGACAGAAGCTAGTATTAAATAAAACCACTGAAGTTTTGAACAATGAGTGCTTATATTAACGAAATGTTCGGTCAAAGAATGTCTATTGGTGAGGTCATTATGTTACAACCATAACTTATGATTTAGAAAATGGTCAATAAACGTAAACTATACATTTTGAAAATGACCTTTTTAAATTAGTGTAGTGTGTAAATAAAATGAGTACAGAAAGTTTTCCATAAAATACGATTTATAAAATTTAATATACTTTTACAAAAACTATGGTTAATTTATCTAGAAACATCTGAACTGTGCCTAATACATTAGGCCTTTAAAGGTAGCGCCTAGACTACAATAAGTATGTTTTGACATGAGCCCTGTACTCACTTTATACTCCACAAAATATTGTTACAATCTTGTGTGCAAGATTTGCTTTAACAATTTTAACTAAGTACTCGTTTACTGCTTTAAAATTAATACTTTCCAATGTAAATAGGTACGCAATTTTTATAACGACATTGCAAAAATATACACAAGACAAACCAAAATAAATAAATAATGCATGTAGGTAGTGATTTGTATGATTGTATAATGTAATAAATAAATAAATAGTTATTAAATGTATAGTGGATTAAAATATTGATTTCATAATAATTTATAACCTACTGTTTTAATTTTCTCAAAAATATGAACATATTACATGAAATATCGAATTAGGAAAATATGACGGTGATACATAATAATAATGTTTTTTATAGTAATTTATCTAATCACATTGTCGATCCGCAATCTTCTATATTAAACAAATTAATAATATGTTAAGTTGAAAGTAAAGGAAACAGTGTAAAAAATAAAAACAAACAATCAAAATAATGTTGAGAGTACAAAACTAATCAACATTAGCAAATAAATAACAACTATGTAGATACTAACTCAACATAAAATATAATGATAAACAAAAATTAGTGCGATTCGACAATGCGATTCATCAAATAGATATTTTTATCTAATCATATTAGATTTTTAAATACAAAATACTTACAATAATAAATATAATATATACATATAATTACGTAAAATTTTATTAAAACGCTATAATAATATAACGCAAATAACCTACAAAATATCGACAATCACAAATGTTCGTCATACAATACAACATATTTTCGCAATAAAAACTATGCCTCAAGGAAGGGAGTGCCTATACGAATGCCGCCTCATTCACACGCACACACATACATAAGCAAGACTTATTGAACTATTATCACGGTTTCTTTTTTTATATAGGAAATAAACGAAATCATCTACAATCAAAAATCAGACAGATAAAACCTACTAACCTTAAAAATAAATTACGAGTGACCCGTAACATTCATATAAAATGGATTCTACTTAAAAATAAACAATGCTTCACAAATTTGTTTCAAAAAATACTAAGTTACACAACGGTAATTTTATTTACTCTACGGGTACCGATGCATCTGTCTTCCGTGACGTTTTCTTGAAGCGCCTACATTGTTGGCAGGTCATCTTAACTTTAGGCCAGTATTATGAAAGCTCTTAATTGCTCGATCATAATATCACACATCTAGCTTGAGTGACGTTTATGCTATAGAAAGCTTCACTCAAGCATAGATGTATGACAGTGCTAACTATCATAATACAGCCCTCAGATATTCAGTTGGTCAGATACTGTCAACTCAAAATGTTCTTAATGAGGTAAAAAAGTCGCTTGTTCCGCTACCAATCAGGCGTTGCAAGTGAACGTTGACAAAATGTGGGCATTACGCAGGACATGTGAGCTGAGCTAAGTATAAATGTATTGTCGCGATTACTTTACGAGATGAGCATACATCCACACATGCCCGGGATTCGTTGGCACATGAGGGATAGGACTAGACAGGACTCGGGATAGGAACTGATTGGGACTTCAGGGATATAGGGACTTAAACGAAAATATACTATAAATAATAATTTTGCACAAAAATAATATACCTACACCTACCATATAAATATTTAACAAAAAGTCAAATACGTGCTTTAGCCAAAAGAAATTTAGATCTGACGGAATGTTTAACTTTGTCCCCGAAATATAGTAAAAATTTAACTGCACGTTTACGCTAAAAATGGCAATCATAATAAACTAAAGTTCACAAGAACTACTTAGATTCAGACCCCGTTATCTGAAAGAAATATAATGACTTATATAACAAGTGTTTAAAGTCAGACTTTTAGCTTTTATAAAACAAAAATATAACAGTTTACTTGAATACAATAATAAAATACATTGCAATATGTATTCACATTACACATAATATTTCATAATATGCACGAAATATATTACATTAAATATTCATGAGAGTTGCCCGCTTCAACTCGTCAGTCGATACATCGACTACTTTGATGAAGTCACAAGATGTTCATGTATTTTTCAAAGCATTTTTGCAAGATTTTTGTATTATATTAATGCAAAAGTAGTCAATGCCACGAGTGTGAATCACAGCGGGCAACACAAACATACAAATACAGTAAAACACATACAACGTAAAAATACTATTTGGTATATAATATAGCAGATAATCTAGCCGTCATAAAATCTATCAAAGCAGTATATTAAATCTACACAGACATAATTGTACACATATATTAGTAAAAAAAAACCAGTCACAAATCACAGCTGACATAAATTCTCGATTTCACTAAGTCTTGTAATTTATACAAAATAATAGTAACATACAAATTTTAAACATCTATTAAAATATATTCAACAGGCTCTAGTGGAGTTAAATAAATGCTTTTTGAAAATATGTTAATGTGAATAGTGAAATGTTAATATTTATTGTTTGAAGAATTCGCGAAAAACAGGGTTAGTGAAAAAACTAACACAAAGGTTTGTTGAGCGGTGAACATCGGCAGTCAACCTACAAACTAACTAAGATCTACGTATAACAAGCATATAGTAACATGCTAGTTAATGACTATCAAATTGCACAACAGACTGTGGCTTGGACTGTAATCAAATTAAAAAACATTTAAAAGAACAGAAAAAAACAAGTCAATCTTTCTATTCACAAGCACACATTCACAACACAAATAAGGCAAACTTGATGGTTATGGTATTCCAGTGGCAATTCAAAAATCTAAATAAAGTGTAGTTACTCATTGATTTAGTACAAATTACATTAGATGTCTCAGCAACCGAGTTCTAAACTAAGAACTATCACTAATCATGCATTATATTATCCGAGCGAATTCCGCTCGGCTCCATACGAATAGCTACAGTCCAATAAGTAATTATCCGCCGATAAACGCAAGCGAACGTGCGTTATTTTCACACGATACGATGCAAGCTAGCACCGCGCGGCGCTCCGCACTGTGCGTATACTCTGCCTAAAGCCGCGGTCCTACCCCAAACAACGCCGGAAGCTGTCAGGTACGAATGGTAGTTATCTAGTATCTCTCGGGAGTGATCTAGATTGTCGGCGCATCTCGTGATAGCTCGGTGTGAAGTCAGGTACGAACGTGAGTGGAGTCCGGTGCTCGGCGGCGGCCGCGGTATGACGTGATCCCTACGCGCTCGGGCGACAGCTCAGCTATCGCCCGCAATGTCTTCCCGACCCGTGCTGACATTGGTTCCCCTGAAACAAATACAATTCGTTTCACTTCTACAGACTACAGAGAGCGATTTATGTAGACCAACATTTTATTATTGGCTCATGATAAGATATGTTTTGATAATGTGATGCTACGGTATCTAAATAAATATTAATGACAGAGAATGTCTAAGGCTGCTTTCTGAAGCGGAGCGGAATAGACCAATCGCATTGGTTATCTATCTTAACCAATGTGATTGGTCTATTCCGCTCCGCTTCAGATAGCAGCCTACAATAAGATAATAGACCAATAACATTACGTCATTTCACGTTGTGTGGTCGATTCCCTTTCGCTCTGCATCATTGGGAACTTGGTGTGTTTCCTCTGAGCAGAGCCTTTTAGTAATAATTATGTGTGTCTATAAAGCACTTACCATATCGAAGTGTTAATGTCTATATCCCGCACATGGCCGTGAGTCTCGCGTTGAGCTGCACGGGAAACTGATCAGTGAACCGGCGCCAGTTCTCCTCGCCCACTTGGTTCTTGAACCCGTGCAGTATCTTCGTGAACATATCCTTCAGATCCTCTTTAGGATGCGACCACGACGCTACCGCATCGCAGAAGAACATAAAGTCTGAGACCACGCCCCCGGGATTCACTTGTATCATCTGACAGATGCCCCGGAATGCTGAATCTTTCTCGTCGTTATCTCGAATGTTCCGTAGCGAGGTGCACCTACAAATTTATCAGGTTATACGCCTAATGCACGGGGATTTAGATATAAGCAAAGGATTCTACTTCGAGAAGCAAAGTGCACCTTTATCGTAAGTAGCTTGAGGTTGATTCTCGGAATAGAAATCTACTAGAGTATCTAAATAACATTAATAAATTGAATAGATTACAGAAGCAGACTCAATTATACCTTTAAAATGTAGAATGAAATAACTAAAGTTAAAAGTGAGAGATTTGAAATACGCACACAAAAAATATATTATGTGGAAAACTCATAGGAAAGCCAAACTGTAAGATAACAAACTGAAAAATATATTATTTTAAGTAAAGTTATTAGAAAAGAGAAAAATAATCAAAGATCGCTAAATCATAAAATACTGCAAATGTTTTCCAAATGTATGTCTCACAGTTTGGTGCATAGTTATTAGCAGTAGGTAATACTGTAGAAAGCGGATGGTGTTCAACACAATAGAGCACAGCACTGAAAACAGAATGAACAAAATAATGCCACCCCATATCAGTGAGTCCCAATGTGGCCCAGTGTCACCAAAAAACAAGTAAACATGCTTGGCTCAACTCAAATTACAAAACATATTGTAAATACCAAAGAATATTAATAAGCCACGAACAAACACCATCCACAATCGAAATAATATAGGTTAATAACTTATTTAATATTAACGTAATAGTAATAATATAAAGTAATAATAAAAAAAATGACTACAGACCACTGGCGTACAAATTGATGTAATACGGGTGCGACGTCGTGGGGACAGACATAACCTAGCCGACCGATAGTAATCGCTACAGCCAACCACGACCACGACACGACACGATATACCGAGAACAAAACCAAGAAAACAAATCAACAACCCATCCAAACATAAATATTATACTATCTAGTAAGTACATAAGTTAACAGCAACAAATCATGTGTTACAAATGGACAAAAACGTGAAACAATTTTAAGGCTAATTAACACTATCAAACTTAAAAATGGCAATTTATTAACATCAAAAGATGGCCCAGGGGTCGCATAAAGTAACTTTAATTTTAAATAACTAATTTACAAAACATTCAAAGATCAAGAAAATGTTTGTATATTTTTTCTTATACACAGCGGGTTGTAAGTCATGGATCCCATAAATAGATTTAAAATTTTCATACAAATACTTTTTAACCAACAAAGAAGTAGGTCCGAATTCTTACTTTTGTATCTAAACCCACCTAGGGCGGCGATATACGTCCGATTTTTTGTTAGACTATTCGTAAGTATTCGTTTTATAAATTTTAAACATACAAATCGCCTTCGGATTTTCGAACACGCCTATCCATAGACAATCCGATCTGACAGTCAGACAACAAAGCGAACGTATATCGCCGGCCCTACGTTTTTCAACCGCCTGAGGCATCTCTTAAGGAGCACTGGTGTTGGCACTACATTGCAGGTACAGAATATTTACATTGACCCCATAAAATCATAAAACGCTTGTAAGTAAGCCATGGCGACTACCTTGTGTAATCATTTTCAAACTGATATATTGTGTAAATCATTAAAATATAATACATCAATAGGTTATAAATTAAAAACATTAATTTTCAATCATTACAAATCATTAGCAGGTGACACACTAAACATAAATAGGGGCTATGATGATCATTATATGAACCATATAGGATAATAATAATGTATAAAGCATAGAAAGAGTCATATGTAATAGTATGTTCAAACAATATAATCCATAACATGACTGCCACCAAGAATGTCTGTTACTGAAAATATACTAGCAAACAATAGATAAATTATCATATCTCAAATAGTTATTTTTGTTATGTTATACTAGAATATATATATTTGTTGGCGTGTGTACACTTACCCGTGTTCTCGAGAAGTGTTTTAGGGGTGTTGGGTCTATTTATGATTTCGACAAGCTGATTGAGGAAAAGTGGGATATACTTTGACGTTTCAGGACCTGTAAACATTACACAGTATTACAACAACATAAAACTGTTTTACAGTAAACACTATCATAGTTTTACTTATTCATTATAAATGTAAGCGGGTTAACTACGAACATTGTTTGTATTGGAAGAAAACCAACGTTTTATCAGGAGAATCGTCCGTGTGGAATGCGACGTTAGCCTTCCCCTTATAATTTTGTTTCCTCGTTTAGGGTTGAAATATTGGTGTTCTTCCAACACAAACTAGGTTCATAGTTAACCCGCTTACATTTATAAACTGATAAATTTAATTTTTTCAATAGCATTTCTTACTTGCAAGGTACATACCCAACTTAATGCTGATCTCGCCAATAGCCCAAGTGGCATTATTGCACACTGAAATAAGCTCCGGGTTGAGATTCATACCCAATATAGGCAAGAACTCCGGTATGTACGGATGTACGTGTTGGAAACAAGCTTTCGTCAGATCACCCAATAGGGCAAAAGATGACTGTCGAACCTGAATAACAGATATAAAACTAAATATTGAAGTTGATTGTGACGAATGTAACCCATCACCCATTTGTTAGTGAATTACAGCTGCTGTCATGAAGGATAATAAATTAGTTATGTTATCATTTATTTAGTTTTACCCCTTTTCAGGTTATTTGATTACTCATATCAAAACATTCTCTGTTTTAGATTTTGATCATCAGTTATGTCAATCAATGCTTGCAACGGATAATTTTATTTCCATTAATAAACCACCCATTGTGTTTAAGGACAAAGATAATAGTTAGCACTGGGCACATTCATTTGAATACATAGCACAAGTTATTGATTTATTAGCATGAAACTATAATTGGTGTACATAAGTTGACAAAGACTACAATATAAACCAACATAAATAACTAATTCCATAAGATACATCTACTTTACATACAGAAAACAACTTTTACATGAACAACCAAATAACCCATCATAAATAAACAAATAAATTAAATGAACTAGTTAAATCAATTTAATATCCTTCCAAAATGATCTGGTCAAAATTACACTTACAATGATTGGTGAAAATAAAAATGATGACAATCAAAAGTAAATCAACAGTTACATCTTAAAATGAACAGTGAACCAATAGTTAAACAACATGCTCCCATATAAAATTAACTAAATGAAATACAAATTCAACTTGCAAATGAACTTTGACCGAGCCAAGCAGCAAAATTAGTAGTTATTATTACAGGACACCGTTTACCTTCAAATAAAAGTTCCCTATGCGCACGGTGTCCCGAGAATAATAAAGCAAGTGTTACATACAAGATATACCTCAGGCATGGGATCCTGCATGCACTGGTAAAGTAACTGCATCAGATTTGAGTTTAGGACCAGGGTATCAATGTGTCCATCCAAACCCTCGGCTAGTCCACTCAGTAAATCCAGTGCTACAATCATAAAGTCCTTGTCTGGAGCATCAAACTGCTCTGGACTTTGATTGTTTGCCTAAAAGGAATAAAATTTTATCAATATCAATTGACTTCAATTACCTTTATCAACATTTGACAACACAATAACCTTAAGAGATAAGTGATACTTACAATGTTTTGGTTTAGAGTTTGTTCTATCAGGGATACGCATCGTCTGAACACGGGCTCGCAGTACGGCAGAAAGCCTGATTGCAAAGCCGTCGCTACCGATGACAAACACTGAAACATATCATAAATTACCTTCTATTCTTGACACAATATAGATCTTAACATATCGAGAATTAAGACGAAAGCTACAAACCTCTAGCAAAGGAAACAGGTCCTTATCCTCATCCTTCAGAACATTCCACTTATTGATCAATGGCGGCATCAACAGGCTGATATACTCCGGCTTATTGAGATGATGGCCGACAGAGTCCGCTAGTGTACCGATCGCGTCGTACAGAATAAGCAAGTTCTTATGCTGGTATTTGCTAAAGGCGTAGACCAATGTTTGAAGGATGTAGCCTAAATAAGGTACTAGTTCGGTGCACGCTTCCTCCTCGAGAGTAGCGAAAGCTGAGCACGCGGCTTCCTGGACGCGTTTGTTGTTGTCGAGTACCCGCTTTAGAAGCTGGAATAAAATTACGCTGTTTAGGTCTGTCTGTCGAGAAATAGGCAGGCATTAAACGTGTTCACCACACTCATCATTGTCAGAGGGTCTGTGTAACACTACATTGTTATCATTTATCATAATATTAGCTAGCGCAGACTATTTGGAACCATTTGAGCCATGGTTGTCTAAGATGATGTCTGGCCATACATTTTTAACTATTTTAAAGAGTTTTTCATAAAACATAAAATTGTACATTGATTGATAAAATCGGCGAATTGGAATAATAAATGAGTATCTTTTACATCATCAGTCCACATCAGTCCACTGCTGGACATAAGCCTCCCCTAATGAGCGCCACAGCGCCCTGTTTTCAGCTTGTCGCATCCAGCATCTGCCAGCAGTCTTTCGCAGATCGTCATCCCACCCGCCGGATGGCTTCCTACACTACGTTTACTAAGTCGCGGTCTCCACTCAAGAGTTTAAATTTACATAATATAAAAATCCAAATAATCTTCAAAGAACAACATCAGGTATAGTAAAGATGTTTAGAACAGGTCTAGTATACATACCTCAGTCATAACCGGTCGCAGATAGAGATCGTGGCTCTGGCTGACGATCCAGTGCGAGTATCTCGAGAGAGTCCAGCAGGTGATGGCGCGCACCAGCGCCTTGCGCTCCGCGAGGCAGCACACCAGGTACGGAACGAGGTCCGGCAGGTGCGGGACCATGCCGCTCATGCAGCCGTCCGCGACCGCGCCCAGCGCGAGGATACCGCTCTCCTGGAAACGACAATTTTATAGCTGAACATTATAGTTTAGCACTATAGAATTGCAATCGGGAATGACGTCATCTCTCATGCTGTACTACAGTTCGACTACGATTTGAGCGGAAAGCATGAGAGATTTACGAGAGACTGGTTCGCCCCGGCTTCACGGGTATTTAACAAAAATTTTATTGTTCATAGGGAAGTCTAACTTATTTGAAAATATTCTATAGCCTATATTCATCACGGAAAATTTAGGATTCAAATGGTGAAATAATTTTTCAAATCGGTCCAGTAGTTTCGGAGCCTATTCAATTCAAACAAACAAACAATCAAATCTTTCCTCTTTATAATACTAGTATAGATTATGTAATTCTTAATCCTTTTCTTCAAGGTATGTAGGTTCACGATGAAACTCGAGTACTATGATACTTCAATTCCGAAACTAACATTTTAGATGAAGAGACAAGAGGTCCCTTGCTTCAGTCTCGCACGCGAACCGGCTAAAATAATTTGGATTCAGTCCTTTAGTAACTACTGAATCCAAACTTGATTTTAGTTCCTAACTTCACGTAACTTTAGTAACTAAAATTTAGTTCCAAAACCTTACCTTGATGACCCAATCTTCATGGAACAGCGTCTCCTTGAGTATAGGGAACAGCACGGGCAGTAAGTCCGCCCCGAAGACATTCGCTAGCACGTCGAGCGCGGCCGCACTGCACTTGCGCAGGTTCCAGTCCGAGAGGGGGCCGTCGTCCGCATCGCCGCCGTCCTCCTCGTCGTCAGAATCGCCGCCGCCTGACATGTTGCTGTCGCCTGCTCCGGCTGTTGGAATACTTTCTGTTTTAATATGGTTAAAGATATTTATTTTTCGCGTCCCGCGGCGTTACCCACAGTCAGTCGGAGTAAGTGATTTTTACGTTTTTTTTTTATTTCTCGATGGTAACAAACACAACGCAATTAATTATATATTTTAGTATTCTATGTATGTATAATAAAAAATATCTATTTATGTAATAATATTGTATTATGCATATCAGTGACCTTGTATCCATAACACACGGTCCTGCTTAGCTTGGGGCTAGATGATGCTGTGTGAATTGTCCAGCATTATTTATTTATTTATGTATCTTTGAGCTATGATGTTGCCTCACCGTTATGCTTGATGGTATGCGAGCGCGGCTTGTGGAAGCGCGGTCGGATGTCCGACTCCCTGTCCGGTTCCTCCTCATCCGCGTCGTCGTCGCGGTCGCCGCGCAGCAAGATCACGTCCATTTCCGAGTAGCGCATGCCGCGGACTAGGACCGGCAGCAGTGTTGCCAGTCGTGGACCAAGCACCTGGATGTTTTAAATATATATGATGTTTAGAATCGTATCACTTATGGTTTTTATTTTTTATGAGGATATCTTATAATTGAAAGAATAAGTGTACGAAAGGTTCTCATGTATTGTTAAGTGACACACATCATCAGCCCACTGTTGAATATAAGACTTCAAAAATGGGAGGTTACGGCGGAATACAGGCAATCTCAAATCAAATCAAAGAAAAACCTTAGTCAGTGCTAAGGTTTTTCTTTTTAAATAGACAGGCGGCTTGTTTATGGCTGTGAAGGTGTTGAATATTATACTTAAGGAAACTGCTGTTCTTCTTGTAGGTACTCTTAGCTGCCCCTTCCTACATTCATGAGCTGGAGGCTCGACTCGAACACAGAAAAGGTCATGGCGCAACCAATCACTTCGTTTACAGCACAGACACATGTTCCAGTTTGTGAACAGCCTATAAGTTCTCTTTTCTATGGAAAGATTATGATTGTCTCAACCAGGTTCTTGAGAACTCACTAGAAATAGGCGTCTTTTATTCAAGAGACACAGGGTGCTGTTTATTTTTGCAATAGAAAATTATGTGGTGTAGTATAATTTACCTCTCTGCAGACATTTTGTTCTGCTAGAGACAGCCAAAATTCACAAGCTTCTAAGGCAACCTTCTCTTCTGAATCCTGGGTTCGCACTAACATGTACTGAAACAAATAATTTAATTCTTATTACATTTATCATAAATAGAAATAAAGATGGAATCTTTGATTGTTGAAGATTTATTAAATAAAAGTTCTTCTATTATGTTAATGTGTGATTGCACTTAACTAAAGCATATCAAATTTAAAAATGTAGGACTGCATTGTAGGTTTCTTATTCATTTGCCTCAGTGTTATTTGTAGGCAGTATTTTTTTAATTTTGTTGGCTTTTATAATGGCCCTTGCCCACCCTTCAGATTGTGTCAAGTGGGATGTGATGAATATGAGGTCAAGAAATATCCAATGTTAGGATTTCATTGTTTCTGGACTGGTTTCCGCAACTAGGCCATAAGGTGGGCCCTTTTTGCATGATATAAAATGATATGATCCTATGACAATGTTATGATTTATACCAGAGTTAAAAATCTGCTGATGGACATTAATTAACCAATGAAAATTGTGAAATATTGCAAACTTATAGAACTAAGCAGTTAAATGTGTGATTAGAAGAATAGACAATGCATTGCAATTGACATGAAGGGTCAATAATAACACCATATTTTCAGGAACTACTCATAAAACCCTGGTCGTAGATAAAACTATTATTAGAAGTTGGAATAGATAATATTATGATGTGAACTCATTGTGAAGCTAGAACATTATAACCACATCCATGTGGTTTCAGATTTATGATGAGTTGATGACAGATAAACATTCAATAGAGTATGAGTCCTGTTAACCATAGTAAGTATTCTTAATCATATTTATTTATTTTAGGAAAACTTACCAGCTAAACACAAACAAAAAATGAAATATAAGTAAGGATGGCCAATTAAAAGTTTTCTCAATTATTATAATATATAAGAACAATTGAAAAGAATAAGTGGTGGACAGTAGGTAGGTGTAATGTAAAGAAATGACCACAGATGTGCTTCAAGTTTCAAGCGCATCTGTGGTCATGTCATTTCTTTATTTCTTACTACTTATCGTCTTTTTTTACATTTGTAGGGCTCAATATCTAGGCAATGATAAGAGACATTGATAATCAAGAGGGTGTAATACTCAGTGGAAATGGATTGTTTTTTAAGCCTTAATAAATAAAGTTATTAAGGCCAGGTAGGCCAACAGAGGCCGCACTTTTGTGGTTTTCAAAACCATCTGAGATGTAGGAATACTGATTAAAAATTCTGTAAAAAAGATATGTAATAGTTAAGGATTTAGTCTAGTCAAATTCGCATTCAGATACAAGATTTTATAAACTTCGCTCGGGAAAAAAAAATCTCGAAGTTACCCCTTTTTGAAATGTTTTTTCAATATTATGACTAAACTATGTGATATTTTAAGTTTTTTTTTGTACTCAATTAAAGACAGTAACTATTTCTAGACAAATTCGCAGAGTTTGTCCTGATAAAATGATTTTCAAAATCACTATTTTGAAATAACTACAAAATTCACAAGCGTGGTGGCTTGGCAGACACGATCAGTCGCGCTCTGGCGCTTACAGACGACGGACCTATGTCAATTTTTCCGCTAATTTATGAAGTACGTAAATGTTTCATTTGTTATGCAATTTTAGTCTCTGACACAATGGCGTTAGATTCAATTTTACTTCAACCTTTGACATGATATGTGACGGTCGTAGTGCCATAGTATAAAATCATCGGTATGTAAGGCAGAAAATTAATAAAGGTTATTGTTCTAGTTTAAAAATATATTATCTACTTACTGGAATGATTTATTGAAGCCAATAATATTTAGTTAACTACATTAACATTTTATATATCTATAAAGCATTGACATAATTGTTCTCCTTGATGGTGGAGCCCCCTCCACCATCATAGGTATGGTTTTTTTTACGGAATCGTATAGAGGGCATCGGGGGGACCTAAGGAAAATTCCGACTTTTCCAAATTTGCCCCTTCTCCCCCCCCCCCCTTTAGGGGGGCTCCCAAACAGAGCCATACTGAATGTTATTTTTTGTGGGGTTGTATAGAGGGGGTCAAATAGTTCAAAGGCAGGCAAAAATTCCCCCCTCCCTTTGCCCCCAGACCCCCCCTTTTGAAGTTGCTACCGGAAATAGTCGTTATAGAAAAATTTGGATTGCGGAGTCGTATAGAAGGTTTCTTCTAGTGTTGAAAAATAAAAAAAAATCACCCCCCCTCCACCCACATTTTCACCCCCCCTTTTTGTATCTCCCAAACGGATCGACCTAGAAGAAAAATTTTTTCACAGTTATGTAGAGGAGAAGAAATCATTTTGAACTCCAAAAAAAGTTTGAACCCTATGACCCCCAGACCCTCTTTTTTTATAAAAAACCGAAAATTGGCCAAATTTTGACCTTTTTTTTCGGGTGGAGCATTGCGGCGAGCGAAGCCAGCTGCAATGCGACTAAGGAGAATAGCACGGCGAGCGAAGCGAGACGTGCTGTGACCCCCACGACCCCCCTCTCCCAGCAAGCGGGTGAAGCACTGCGGCGAGCGAACCGAGCTGCAATGCGACAAAGAGGAACAGCACGGCGAGCGAAGCGAGCTGTGCTGTGTGACCTAACACCCACTTATATGGGTATCGTTTTCGACTAAATCAAACACGTAGATTACGAAAAAGATGTCCATTTTCAAATCCAAGATGGCTGAAAGTTTACTATCGCAGATTTTACACATGGATATCGATTACCATCAAATCAAAGACGTTTTAGGTTATGAAAAGTAAAAACTCCAATGCGATAAGGCCGCCTAAGGCAAGGCACTCCCCCCGAGCTGCTAACCTCTAGTTTTTAATCTATAATTTTATTACATGTTAATAGGTTTCTTTTATCTATACTAATATTATAAAGAGGAAAGATTTGATTGTTTGTTTGTTTGAATTGTTCCGAAACTACTGGACCGATTTGAATTTTTTTTTTATCGTTAAAATGCTAAATTTTCCGTGATGACCATAGTTAGGGACCCAGATGAAAAATTCAATAATTAAACCGTGCGCTATACCTATATTCTTTTTCTATTATGGCTCCGCTGCTTGTTTTCAGATTTTTTAAATTATTATATAGTAAAAAACTGCAATTAAAACATGAATAAGAGCGTTTTCTACTTTACGTAAAATAAGTTTTATCTTTTTTTCCCGAATAAAACCGCAATCACATCTTACAATAAAAAGCGAGATATCGAGGAGTGAGTATTAACCTGTTGCGATGTTGTTCGGATCAAAGAGTTGTTTTTATTTTTCGTTTAATAAAAAAGTAAAACCCATTACAAAAAGCCTATCTCAAGAACTACTCGTACGATTTGCCTGAAAAAAATTCACAAGGTGTAATCGCACGTCAGAAACAATTATTTCAAATAAAAACACTTCTATAGTAATAGTCGGTTACCATATTATGTATTCGGTGGGGGCGGCGAATTATGAAAATATTTTTTTTTTTTTTTTATTTTATTTATTCTTGAAAAACTTATTCTAGTTATTAAATATTAACATTCGTTAAGCCCTTGAGGATTTGACTCGAATGTTACATTCCTCTGGTTACATACTTTACGTTTTTTATTACGTGAGTGATAAAACAAAATTTTTGTGTCTTAAACTACTAAGGTACCTAATTGATATAAACAGATAAAGAGTAAGAATAGTTATTGAATAAACGCAGCCTGAAGTGTGCAGCATATCGATGCAGTGTTCGGGCTTTCTCGGACGGCCGAGCCTCCCGAAGTTCCCCGAACACTGCAGAATGCGCCGACCTCGCTCTGGTCGGCAAAAATGAAAAAATGAAAAATCAAAATAAAGATTTTCAGTAGGTACAAATTTTGAAATTGAATATTGAAATGGGACCCTACAGAGTCGAATGGGGTATCAAATGAAAGGTTTCAATTTGCACATTCCAAAACAGATTTTGAAATTTTGATGAATTTTATACTTTTTGAAATATTTAGAAAAAGGTCGAATAATTAACCATTCCCCCACCAACCCCCTATCTCCGAAGATTGCAGAATGATCGATGTAAAATGTACTATGCGTTTGTAGATATAGATTTATAATTTACAGAAAAAATATAGAGAAGTCTGTAAAAATTAAACTTTTTGAAATATGGTCATAAAACAAATTTTCATACAATGAGACTTTTTCATTGAGAGCAATTCAAATCAAAGGTATGGAATTCGACAATTCAAAACAGGTTTTGAAAATCGCCTAAGTTTCATACTAAGTAAAATACGTTGAAAAAGGTCGAAAAAAGAATTGTAGGTTCGAACCCATCGATCCGAATATCGTTGTGATTTCAAGATGAAAATGTAAATTATAGACTTCCTAGCCTTACCACAAATGGAAAAAATAATTATGTGATGTCCATAGCCTTATCATCTCCTGAGCCACTAACCGGGTACAAGCACGCTAGAATTGAATATTGGAGAATTTTGAGAAAATAATAATATTTTATTATAATTGTTTTATTTGATACCCTTTATTCTTTGTATTTATTTCAAACAAAATTTTAAATCATAGAAGCGAATGTTCTCTATTTGCTTCTTTGTCTTCTTTATTTGAGTAGGTATTTATTTCAAATTTTGTAGGTACTTAAAAAACGAAGTTCGGAAATTAACTATGCCTTTTGTTGGTCTGGTCCAGACGTTTTTCAGCGTTCTTGGTTTGGTTGGTTATCTTGGGATCAATTACTTTATTATTAATTCATTATCTATATTAAGAAACATAAATAGAGATGAAGTTGTAACAACTTCATTTATTTACGAAACTCTAACTGAAAACTATTAACAAAGTTTGATCATAGCAACAGCGTTTCTAAAGTGAAATAATATTATGCTACTGCTTATTTCTATACTATGTCGTTGGCGCTGCATCTGCGCTAAGTATTTCGCGCGCAACTTTAGACAGGACAAAATGCCTACAGCTGCAGGAATACCTCGCCTTAATGAAAATCTGAAGTGATATAGGATTTTAGGAAGTTTTGTTGGATTTTAGCAGAAAATAATATATCAAGAACTTTTTTGTACCATACAATATAGATAGCTCAACTTCAATGGTGATTTATACTCACATCGATAATGTTAGGTAAGTGTGGTATAAGCCTGTCTAACCGAACCTCCAACAGGAGAACTAATGCATGACAGACATTTTTCCTAACATCAGGGTCTTCGTCAGCTGCTAAGTGGAATAGGTTCTGAAAAGATATCACATAATTTAATATTTATGGAACAAAAAGAATCTATCAAAAGTAATTGTTGGGTGGATTATATATAACTTACTTCAATAAAGGAGTCAATATGAACCATTAGTGCCTGTGTTCTACCCATAATAAAGTAGTTCACACAAGCTATGGCATGACACCTTATTTTAGGTGTGGAATGCCTGAAAAACTGCAAAAACTTAGGAATCAAGATGTTGAGTGGCCTATTCAGTGCATCACTGTCTAGTAACTCAGCTGTGTCTTCACAGATTTTCTGTAATGCTCCAAATGCTCCCTGTAAAATAGATTATTATGAATAACAAAATAATAGATTAATCTAGATGGTTAATGAATTTATTAATCTTTTGATAGCAGAGATAATTTTAGCTAGACATACCTCACAAACATTGTAATCCTGTGAGTCTAACATATTGCAAAGGGCAGGTAGGAGTTCTGGCCATGATGTCAGCTCACCCTTACTTGCGATGGTAGTAATGATAATGCCCACAGTTGCCCGGATCAAAGGAGATGGATCCCCAACAGCAGAGAGACATTCCCGCTTAATAAACTCTGCTACTTCTGGCATAAAGCTATTATAGTGGGCCTTCACATTGTTCTTCAATATCAAACCACTAAGTGACCTTGTAGGTTCTTCTTCAGTTATAAGCTTGGTCAGAACAAATATCAGGTAGTTGTTGAAGTCAGGATACTTGTTCAGCTCTTCCAATTTCTGAGATTACAATGTAAGGACATAAAAATGCTGTCAATGACTGTCATGTCGGAAAAATCGATTTTATCGCAAGCGTCGGGACATAAAGAAAATCCACCTGTGAATGACTACAAGGGTAAATCATGTGGCTAGCAATCGTCATATTGATACAAAACAAGTTGGATAATGTATAGAAATCATATAAAGAGCGGTAAAAGTAGTGAAAAATATCCACGCCGATTGATGCATCGATGTGTCTGTGAAAAGGATACTTGTTGTACAGCTCGCTGAGTAGCTGTGTCCGGTGATTGAGACTCTTTCAACAGTGTAAGAATCTGTCTCAGCCCTTCTTGCTCTGGTTTCCACTCCATTTTCATAATAATTTCGCAAAACGGTTTTTATTCACTCGGTCCCGTAAAGATCAACCATGCCAAAATTTTATGAAAAATTGCCAGAGATAAAAAAAGTTAACTGTCGATCAAGACCGGAAGAAATGAGACGTGACAAACTTCACTCCCATGAACGAACGAAATTACACCCTACTCGATTCACTGGTATGATCGAGAATGTCATCAATTCTGCGTTCCATACTCATAATTGTGTACAAAGTACAACTTTCTAGCATTGCATTTTTTTATTTTTAGTGAAAAATAATTTAGTGTTATGCAACATATCACCGAAATTATATAAAATTTGGAACACTTGCTGGTCCAACCTCAGAAAGTTGTGTGGTGCGGTGCTTGTTTATTTTAAATGTTTTGAGCTCAATACGAAGTTTACTGCGTAATCACTTAAAATGCCCAAAATCAAAGCAGAAAAGAAGACCAGAATACACAATGAAGTTGCCAAACAAGGTGCAGTATCAAAATGTATTTAGGTTAAGTTCATCATAACAACAAAACATTCTGTGAAATATTTAATTATGTAAATAATAAAAGATAAATGTATGTAGATACCCTTTATTTATCTCGTTCTTCTCCATAATTTTTCAGGAATTCAATTTAACAAGGACTTTGGCCAACACATTCTCAAAAACCCCCTCATCATCACATCAATGCTAGACAAAAGTGGGCTGAGACCTACAGATGTTGCTCTTGAAATTGGTCCTGGTACTGGAAACATGACAATCAAAATGTTGGATAGAGTAAAAAAAGTAATTGCTTGTGAAATTGATACTCGGTAAGAATAGTAATGCCACCTTCAAAAAGATACATTCCAGTATGTACAAACAGATTTAGCCTGAAATAAAATCACTTTCTCTTTCAGACTGGTCGCTGAACTTCAGAAGCGTGTCCAAGGGACACCATATCAGGCAAAGCTTCAAATCCTTGTAGGAGATGTGTTAAAGACAGAACTTCCTTTTTTTGATATTTGTGTTGCCAATATTCCATATCAAATCAGTTCCCCTCTTGTTTTCAAATTGCTGCTTCACAGGCCTTTCTTCAGATGTGCAGTGCTTATGTTTCAAAAAGAATTTGCACAGAGACTAGTTGCTAAACCAGGGGATAAACTATTCTGTCGACTGTCAATAAACACTCAGTTACTGGCCCGTGTTGATATGCTTATGAAGGTAAAACAACTGTTGCCATTATTTACTTTTGCATAGACTTTTTAAGGTGCCCTAATCATACTCATTCTTTAAAGGGTAAATTTTTCATTTCAGGTTGGTAAAAACAACTTTAGACCACCACCTAAAGTTGAGTCTAGTGTTGTTAGAATAGAACCCAGAAATCCACCACCACCAATCAACTTTGTAGAATGGGATGGACTGACAAGAATAGCATTTGTGAGGAAAAACAAAACTCTTTCAGCTGCATTCAAACACTCAACAACAATGGCAGTTCTTGAGAAGAACTACAGAGTACACTGTTCATTGCACAACAAGGTACCTATGCCATTTATGTGCAACTAAAGCTTTATACTATACAGATTATTATTTTTATTCAAAACAATCAATTTGACTAGTTTATTAGACAGATTTATGTAAATGGAATGATTTTCAGGACATCCCAGAAGATTTTGACATAAAACAAAAGGTCCAAGATATTCTGTTAAACTGTGAAGCAGACCAAATGAGGGCCCGAACCATGGACATTGATGATTTCATGAAGCTACTGCATGCCTTCAATTCTGAAGGCATACATTTTGCATAGATTAATGTTCATATTTTAAGTATTGAAATATTAAACACATATAATATTTAAAGGCTTTTATTTGACTAATTCTCAACTTCAAACAACAACAGCATCTTAGGTATGTATTAAATAATTTGATTCTCATTTCTTTACATAAAGAGCTGAGTTTTTGAATCCCCTATCGGAATAATCGGCTCCTGTGCAACGCTGAGACTGCCATGGAAAACCTGGCTGGCCAGGAAGAACAACGGGCTTTGTCTTTAAAACTCTCCAGCCCCCTTTCTTGGTCCAATCCTGAAATATTTATTTATTAGCAACAATACAGATAACCTTTGTATGTAATAGTAACTATTAATATTTTAATTAAATTTTTCACACTTACATTGCCATTGTACTTGAAGTAATAATGAATACCAAGTATGCTCACAGCAATGAGTCCCAGTTTTCCAGTGATGTAGCGGTAGTCAACAGCGCGAGATTCGCCCTAAAACATGTAATATTATATAAATATATGAACATACAATTTGTTGATAGCAAACAGCTGATAGGTTATTGTTATGTAACCTTACCAAAACACCTGAGAGTTTGGTAAATAGGGTATCGAGAGGCGCGCGATAGAACCTGCGAATTGGATTTTGCCTTTCTTTCCAATATTCCGGAAAATTAATGGGTTCGCTTGGATCAAGAATCTGATCTTTCAACCATTGCTTGCGCCAAGCTCTTTCAGTTTCGGTCATGCCAAGACAACGCTCCCTCTCAATAGCCACGCGCCCAGCTATGGCCATAGGCTGACATCCCGCTAATTGGGACATATTGGCGACTTCTCTTGCACAGCTTTGTTGTTTTAGTAGAAAATATCAGTAGAATTTAAGGCAAAGAAATCTGCAGCGATTTTGTTTTGTATGACATGACAAGACAACTGACGCATACACTTCGACGTAAGTGCGCTTCTACCAACCTATTAAAATTACTTAACTTCCCTTTATAGAATTTATCTATGCCAACTTCATGCAACGATGGTAGGTACGTTATGGAGTCCGTTGCATGAAGTTGCGAGTCTGGAGAAGCTTTAAGGCCGAAACAGACTATGGCCTACGCCACGCCGGCGGCGGCGGCGGCGGCGGCGGCGCGGCGGCGCTTGTGAGACGGATGAACTTGTTACTTAGTTTGTAATTTTATCAATATTTATTTAGGAAAAGAAGTACCGAAACAAAACAACAAGCAAAATATAATATATTTAGAAACGAAAACACAGAACACAAGAAACGGGGAGATAGATACACTACATAAAACGGAAGCTTTTACCCCGTAAACACTAACAAATATCAGTCTCGCTCTAAGGCGTACTTGCTGATAGCAGTTGAAAAACTACCTACCCAAATGGACCAACCGCTTCTCCACGCTAGCCCAGAAACCAGAGTGCGATTAATTCCGAGCTTTCCCAAAGGGTACCTATATGGTGATACAGAAACACCTCAAAGAAGCAATAAAAACTAAACCTGAATTTTGTCCTGGTACTGTTACAGCCTCGCGGCAGACCTATCTACGAAGATAGCCATCCGTGGGCTATCAGATACCGATCCGAGCGACTCTCGAGGAGCATGACTTCACCGTACGCTTCGTGCCACCTATACTCAAGTAAGAGGACGATCGGGAAGTATATTCCATACCCGACTTATCCATCTTCATCAAGTAGAGTTAGCTCGACGACTGTGTGGAATTAGGGAGCTGCTCTACATGCCGGGAATTACCATAGGCTCCCGAAATACCACCAGCACCATCCCGAACCCCACGGCTAGTCTCAAGTTCAAACCACATGGCTAGTCTCAATCCTAGCTGTACGGCAAGCTACGCCTACAGGATTTATTTTATTTTATTTGGAAACAAACAGTAATTAAAAACTATATAAATAACATATTATCATAACGATGTGGCAAACTTCCCCGCAACCACTTCCAGGAGCCTGGTCCACAGCACCCGAGCGTGCTCCGACGACTAAGCTCCACCCAAGCCTATTGCAACATAAAGCCCAACGACGAAACCACCGACGACGGAGAGTCCCCAAGCTTCCAGAACCAGAATTACACTGGGAACCCGTAATGGCACACGCCGCCGACCAGGCACCGGCGACGACCCACATGACCTCGGGTGTACCTCCAGCACACAAGGTGCACTTGCACACTCGTGCTCCGAACGCACACTCGTCTACGAAGACATGAGTTCGCACCGATATCGCGGCGGTGACAACACCACCTAGGTTGTGCCCTAGTTGCACCGGTCTTCACAGAGACCATGCAAGGAGATGCCGCAAAACTGGCGAACAGCGTCCTGCGGCGGACCTGCTGTTCACTACCTTCAGCTCCTATACTGGAATCCCAAAGGGGATAGGGGGATAAAGCATTACAGGAGTGCTTATTGTCTCCTGCTTTGTATGTGTTGAACAAACGACATCCCTAATATATAGGACCAACCATTACCTACCTGAAGAAAAAGTATTCAAACTAGCATTTTTCGCAGACGATAGTGCCTATTTCATGCACAGCTGCTAGTCAGATGCAACGCTTGCTGAACCTCCTACCAGCTTGGTTAGACAAATAGCGCATTGCAGTCAACAAGTACCTAGAAACTTTTCTGTAGTTCCTTTCCTGTCTTCATTTAATTTTGACGACGTAGAACTACTAAGAACGTAAATTTGAATGTAGAAGACCACTAATGATGGCAGCGGCGGAGGGTTGTGTCATTGATCTTTGAAGTTTGAAATAGGTACATAAAATACCATTTAACTCTGCGAAGCTTATTTCTTTGGATTGTGTAGATTTGACTTGACTTGAAGGAGGGAAAGGGTTAAAGCAAATGGTGTGTACAGTACATCTCTGTACTTAACTCGTGTGACTTGTTTCAACTTCAACTTCTTTTTTTATGGTACCACTTTGAGCTATAATTTTGCGTTGTCGTGTTGTTGACATCGCTCTGTCAACGTCATCCGTACATAGTAGGTTGTCAACTCAGGTTGTCAATAGTAGTTAAAGGATCATTTTTGGTTGGTGTGGGCTGTTTTGCAATTTTCGAAATTTATATTTATAGAAATCATTTTAGTGTCGTGAGATTATTCTAGTAAATATATCACTATGCCCCGTTTCCACAAAGTGGAAATCAATAAAACAGAATGGATCGTCCCCGAGAGATATCAAGCTCTTACGCCAGTGGGTTCAGGAGCGTACGGCCAAGTCTGGTACGTCCAATTTATTTGCAAAATAGGCACTCTGCCAGTTTGAGTATCCTAATAACGGAAAGTAACTTTATTTCCTGAAATTATAAACAAAAATTTGGGAACAGTGGTTAAGTTTTTAATAAGTTGATGTTATTTCGGTACAATGCCCTACGTGGGCGGAACTGGTTTGAAACTATACTAATAGGTATGCATTTAACATTTTAGCTCTGCGATCGATACTTTGCATAGCATGAAAGTGGCTATCAAGAAGCTTGCAAGGCCATTCCAGTCCGCAGTGCATGCTAAGAGAACCTACCGTGAGCTTCGGATGCTGAAACACATGAACCATGAAAATGTTATTGGTAACTATTTACAGTTATTTCTCCACTAGCGGCCCGCCCCGGCTTCGCACGGGTATTAAACAAAAATTTCAGAAATTATACACACTAAAACGATAGGTTTCACAGTTTTCATACGGATCTTTACTTTTTTAACAGCATTAGGGTTTTTGACATTGACTCAACATTCCAAAACTGACACTGGCCGTAGAGAAAAAGCAAGCACCGTGCACTATACAACCTCTTTTTCTATTCTGACGCGCCATAATAGAAAAAGAGGTTGAATATACAGCCCACGGTTCAATTATTGAATTTTTCATGCGGATCCCTAACTTTTTTTGAAAATATTATATAGCCTATGTTCATCACGGAAAATTAAGGATTCTAATGGTGAAAGAATTTTTTAACTCGGTCCAGTAGTTTCGGAGCCTATTCAATTCAAACAAACAAACAAACATACAAACAATCAAATCTTTCCTCTTTATAATATTAGTATAGATAATCATAAGAAATATACATATATCTGCCTACCTTAAAATTGTTGAACTTTGTTTACAAAATTTACTTAGATAACTAGATAACACTGGTCAATTAGTCATATAATTACAGCTGGAATGAGAGTGATAAAGAAGAAAAAATTATATTAACAAAATTTTAAAAATTAGTTCTTTTAAAATTATGTCATATTTTGTCTATGTTTTATTGACTTCAATTTGGGTTGTTGCTGTCTTATTACATCCAATAAAGACTAACACAATCATAAACTTTACAGGTCTTCTTGATGTGTTCAGTCCAGAAAAGACCTTAGAAGAGTTCCAGCAAGTGTACCTAGTTACACATCTGATGGGCGCTGACTTGAACAACATTATACGCACACAAAAGCTGTCAGACGACCATGTCCAGTTTTTGGTCTATCAGATACTCCGTGGCCTAAAATACATCCACTCGGCTGGTATTATTCATAGGGTATGTTTGTGCAACTTCTAAGATAAAAGGTCTAAAACACCGATATTTTATACGAGTACAATAATTAAAATATTGAAAATTTTATAAGTAATTACATGGATTCTCTTGTAATCACACAGTAATGTCAAAATTTTTAATATTAACAGCTATTTTCACATCACACATGTACAGCAAACCAATAGAGCACATCATTAAGTGCTCTATTGGTCAATCCCAAGTAGGTTGTGTATACTTTTTGTTTCTATTTCTATTTCTGCATCTGCTTGAGCTACCTGTATATCCCAAATAATAATATAATCTATTTTAGGACTTGAAGCCATCAAACATTGCTGTGAATGAGGACTGTGAACTGAAGATCCTAGACTTTGGATTAGCCAGACCTACGGAGGTTGAAATGACTGGTTATGTGGCCACTAGGTAAGCATTTCACCTTATTTTCAAGTACCTTGGTTCATTCTAAAACAAAACTATGTGTTTTCTCGACGATCTCTGTGGCGCGGAGGACGAAGGTCCGCCTGCGACGCAGGAGGCTGCGGGTTCGATTCCCTTCTTGGGACAAATGTTTAAACAATCTGCAGATCTTTCCAAGTGTTCTGGTAGTTTTCTATGTATAAAAAATATGTATCTATATTATTAAATCAGTCATCTAGTACCATAACACAAGATCCGCTTAGCTTGGGGCTAGATGACGCTCTATTGATTGTCCAGCATTATTTATTTATTTTCTATAAAACAGTGATGAAAAGTTTGATTACCAATCAACCAATTTATAAAATCATTCGCTTCGGCCGCATTCGAAACCAAGGTTCGAAACCGGTTTCTAAATAAGAATAATATTTATTCTTTCGAAGCTGGTTTCTAAATCAGAAAAATGATTCTTTCGAAATTGGTTTCGTTAAGTATAAGAATACTATTTCTTAACTCGAAACTCGTATTTCGAAACTCTCAAATCAAATCTCAATCAATAACCAATTAATTAATTAATAATAATAATTCTATGGCATAAAGGTTATAAATTTTTGTATAATAAGCATCAATAAAGTGTAAAGAAACAAGTTAACTCTTCCAATAGATGGTACCGAGCGCCGGAAATTATGCTGAACTGGATGCACTACAACCAGACAGTGGATATTTGGTCTGTTGGCTGCATCATGGCAGAACTTCTTACAGGACGGACATTGTTCCCTGGCACTGACCGTATCCTTTACTACAGTAGATTAACATAATGTATAATTATAAATATTTATTACAGAATACTTCTCAGATACTTGATCAGAAATGTAAGTAACAATAGCAAAATTTAAAGGCAAGGAATGCAAGAAAAATTTATCAAAAAGGCTTTACAATATTCTTTATTTATTACAATAATGTATATAAAATCGCATCTGATGTTTAATGATGGAAATTATTTGTATTTAATGTTCATTTTCTTTTTCAAATCATGACTCAACTACACACAGTAATTTAAATCAGTTTACACAGATGTCTGTAGGTACATGGTCGAATTCCAGCTGTATTTTATTTCTGTGGTTTGTATTTATGTACTAAAACTTGTATCCAATTGTGTCGACTTCGAAAACATTGCATCAAAATAGGTTTAGATTTTTAGATAAAACACACCGAAACCTAATGGCTTAAAAAAGGAAGATTTTATTCTCGATTCTTTCCTTATAGCAAGATAGCAGTAAATTTGGCATTATTCGTAAAGATCTGCTTGTGTTCAATGTTTTCCTACGCAAAAATATCAGTGGTTATCTGTCAAAGATAAGATTACGTAATGCACATTGTTTTGATCGTTGCTTATCATTCTCATGTTATTAAGAGCACTTAAACATAGACTGTACTAATGATGATCTAATGCGTGATTCTTAATCGTTTATAACGAGATAAAATGATTTTTATTTCGGTGTATCGTCAATGAATGAACACAATTGAAGACTATGAAGATTATGTTTAAAGCGCTATCCACACATTTTCGGGAACTCGTCCCGGCCGTGTTCCGTCAGGGACGGGGAAAAAATCGGTTACGTACAAATTGTATGAACTTGTTCACACAGCTCCGTGTCAGGGGTCAGGAAATTTTATGAACTTGTTCACACAACTCGGAACACGGATAGCCCTGACCCGGAACTGACCCGGAAATGTGTGGATAGCGCTTAAATCTTAATCAGTACGTTTTCATTGCATAAATTTTAACAAGATACCAATTTACTTTTACATATTTGAACTATATTAAGGTTAGCTTTGTATAAGTGGTATTTATTATTTCGTTACAATTAAGCGAGGCATTGAAAATTCGTAGTCCAAAAAGAATTACGAGTAACTTCTCAGGCGAACTAGCGACAATGAATTAATTTCATTGCATTGCAACCCAAAATTTCTCCGTCATTTCATAATCTAATCTAAGGGATATTAGATACGGAATTAGCGCAATTCGATACAGTTATGTATAGCATATCATAGCACATAGAGCTTAAAATCATTCCTATTAGATTTCATTTGCTCGAACCTATCCTGGATAATCCGTCCGGTCGAAGAATACCAGGCCAATTAGCACGGGCATTGTTCTCTAGGGCACAATCAGTGTTGTTCCAAGTCAATTTTAGGATGACCGTATCTTAATCAAAAAATTGCCGTATTTTAGGGCAAAATCAAAAAAACGGGCCGTATATTCTATGTTTTTATAACAAATGTTTATAAATAACGCCAATCCGACGCCATAAAATCCTAACCATTGGTAGATTACTAAAAACGGCGGATTATAAAGGAACAAAAAAATTAAAAATAAACGGCAGCTGGAGCGCATTTTTTTCTATAAAAGTCGTCACTGTTTCCTATATTTTTGTTTGGTGTGATTAGTTTTGATCTGTTTATTTTTTTGGTGTTCAATCAACACCTTCATCACTCATTATTACAATGTAGTAAAGATAACTTTAAACTAATATAACTGAAAACTGAAGCAATAATTGCAGAAAAAAGTTCAAGTCTACAAATGAAAGGGCCGTCATAAGTTAAGAGTTGTAACTAGAAACAAAATTTTCATTACACATACTAGATTCTAGTAGTTCTAGTAACTAGAACAATACAACATTCAGTCTCATTTTACAAGGTTATATTATGACTACAGGGAAACCCTTAGCCAGAAAGAAGCCTGTCGCTAGTGCGTTCTGTTATACGAAAAAAAAAAACATTTTTGTCAACGCTTCTGATACCGGCCGTATAATTTCATACAAATAATATACGGCTTTGAAATGTCTGCCGTATGCCGTATTCTTGACGATTTACCCGCCCGAAAGCCGTATAATACGGCAATTGCCGTAGCCGGAACAACACTGGCACAATAGATAATAGTGACATGCGTACGCAAATTATTGAAGTTGAAGGATTGAATTTCAAACATTTTACGCCATATGTCAATTAATATTAATTTGTTTATTTATTATACGAAAAAGTGGCGTAATTTTGAAAATTTTACCCTAGACAACAATTCCCGGGACACGCACGGACTTCCGAGCTAAATTTATTTTTTAGTTTAAGCTTTTGCTCGATGTCACATGTGGCTTTTCTTAATTGACGAGACAGATATCCATCAACTGAACTTGATCATGGAAGTGCTCGGTACACCAGCTCAGGAGTTCATGCAGAAAATATCTTCGGAGTCTGTAAGTAGACGGCTCTTCAGTATTGTAAGGCAAGGCACATTGTAACGGGATCGACGGGAAGAATCTGATAGCTTCATAATCCCTATTACCTTAACATAAAGCACACATTTCGACAAATGCTCTACGATTCGCTTTCAGTGTGTCTGGACCTTAAGGGGGAGCGTTTTCTTCGTCTTCAAGATGTCAAAGTCAATTTAATATGGGAATATAACAATGCTTTGCATTAACTTGCTTTTAAATGTCGTTTGTATAGCTTGTGTAAGTTTGATGCTTGTAACCTTAACATGCGTGCGTCAGATATCGACCATCTCACAAGGATACTGTTTCTATGCGGAACCCCTGATCAAGAGACGGTTGACAAAATCATAAGCGAAGAGGTAAGTTATATAAACTTCTGTTACATCACAGAAGAGGTATATATATCTAGTGATAAAGTCAATTTCGACGATGGACTCTTCTTTTTGTGTCAAATAAAATAAAAGTCTCTTATATAACTCCTATATGTCGGTAAAAAAAAGTAGGTACTAGCATATTTTTTGATTTGGTTTGTTAATTTGTTTATTATGTATTTTCCTGTAATTTCATTTTCATTTTTAAAATTTAAAGTCTAAATTACCCAGCCTTGCTACTGCAATTTAATATTATCCTATTGCAACTAAACTTGATATAATTGCTTTTCGTAACAATAAAAATAAACGGTAAAACCAAGAAATATAAAATTATCACAGCGTTGCTAAAGCAATTTAGTTTTATCCTATTGCAACTAAACTTGATATATTGCTTTTCGTAATAATTATGATAAGCTGATCTCAAAAGTGGTAAACCCAAGAAACTTAAAATAGGTACTTTCCTACCAATCAGGTAAATTGTATTTCCCCAGAGGCTATGAGGATAGGATATAACATAATTTGTAAATATTATTTAGGTATAATTCATTATGAATTTTGGCGGGTTACTGCGAACATAGTGTGTTGTTAACCTAACAAGATAAAGGTTTCTTGTTCGCTTCTTAACTTCTTAAGTTTAAAAAGATTGAAGTGAACATGAAAAAACGGAGTGATCACATTATTTCCCAGTTTTTCTTCCGTAATTTTGTTAATTGTCCAAGAGTCATGTAAGGTCTAAAGGGAAAAGAGCAGTTTGGTTTGATATTTGTTAAGAGATGAAAGTGTTCCTATCGACTTTGTGGACTGTATCTTGTTTCTTGTTCTGGGAATGGGAACTAACAGGCAGGGAAAATAAAAGAGGCGATTTCACATTCACTGCTCGGCACAAAGAAGCGAGGCAAGGGGGCGGCGCGGGTTCCCTTTACACTGAGTCACTGGACTTCTCTACGGCCTCACACGGATCGCGGCTGAACTACTGATTTGTCTGACTTGTATTTAACACTGAACTTGACTGACTGAAACACTGACTTTTTCGACTCAAAATCTTTATACAATTCTAATCCCCGCGACGCCATACGCTGCGACGAGCAAACTTTATTCAAATTTCTACAATTTTCTCTTAAACTACTATATACATTTTTCCTTATCTCTAACTTAATATCTACATATCTTGTACTAAGTTAAACTATAAAACATAATTATTACCTGCTTTTATAATACATTCGGTAGGTACACATAGGAAGGTTACCTACCTGTGATCGAGTTACTATGGTGTGTGTGTGTGTCAACATGATGTTTGTATTTGTACCGTCCAACACTGTGTGTGTGTACAGTGAATATGTAAAATAGGTAGATACCTTCCTACCAAGCTGTGTGTTTGTTTGTGTTTCGTATTATTGTCGTGATTTGTACCGTGATCAAGCGTAACTAAAGTCGTGAGCTAAAGCCTAGTTCGGACTACTTTAGTAATTTAGTAAAGTAACGTATAATTTAGTGGCTAAACTACTCGCTACTGCACTGAAATCGTTCGCATTACGGTCCAGTATAGTACACAAGTAAGTGGTGTTTCGGAAAATGAACGGGCTGCAACGCAATAGAGTGAATAATCTGATTAAACTAATCGTAACGGCTATTTTAGAAGAGGTGGATAAGGAAATTTGTGTGATTATGAAAAAGAAGTTATGGGTACGAAAATGGATCAATAGAAGAGATACACTAATTGGAAGATCCTAAAGAATAATTCGATAGTTTGAGAATGTCCGAAAGTTGTGTGAATTTTCTGTTAACGAAAATACACTCTCAAATTCAGCGTAAAGATACAATTTTGAGAAGTCCACTAATGAACTCGACTAATCAACAGGTTCGGACTTGTTTCGCCAGTGAACCAGTGAGCACGGACGCGTGGTGGGAGGCGCTACTCGCCCGATAAAAATAGAGTAAAATGGATCGACTCGACTTAATCGTTCACTAAACTACTCGACTAAATTTTTGTGGTTCACACACTTTTAGCCACTAAATTACTCGGTACTCTACTAAATTAATAGCCTAGTCCGAACTAGCCTTTAGATAGGCAAATCATACGTGTTAGTCATTTTAATAAATGCATTATTTGTACCTTCCATTGACGACCTCTGTGGCGCTGTGGGCGATGGTTCGTCTTAGGTGGAGGTTGCGGGTGCTATTCCCGCCTTGGGAAAATTTGTTTTGGGTGTTCTGCTCGTTTTCTATGTATAGGATAGTTGATGCTGTGTGCTTATTATTATACGAGCGTACCGGTCAGCTCCGGCTTCGCACGGGTATTTAACAAAAAATTAAGTTTTCATGCCGGACCCTAAAATTTTTTAAAATATTATAAAGTCTATGTTCATCACGGAAAATTAAACGAAACAATCAAATCTTTCCTCATTATAATATTTTATTAGTACTAGGAGATATTTAGCTCTTTCACTGTAGCTGCTATCTATAAGTCATCTATACCCCATCATAACACAAGCTCTGCTTAGCTTGGGGCTAGATGATGTGTGGATTGTCCATATGTCAAGAGCTATGCCAATCACATATGCAGTTAGTTCTACTACGAATCTCTTTATTATATACCGACACGAAAACGTATCACAATCAGTTGTGTAGTTTTAAAGATCTAAGCACAAAATGGGGACAGACAGACAGACAGCGGGAAGCGACTTTGTTTTATACTATATAGTGATTGATTACATTGTACAGGGTGCTTGGTGATCGTTTGCCAAAATGAAATGGGGGGTAAAAATCCATAATTTTGAGTTAATAAATGAAGAAAAAAATATAATAAATGAAGAAAAGAAAAAACTTTATTACCTTCTTATTTATAATACTGTTGCTTTAATCAAGTGCATAACATTAACTTCCAGGCACGCAACTACATCCAATCCTTGCCGCAGCTGAAGAAGCGTGAGTTCACGGAGGTGTTCCGAGGAGCGAACCCGCTCGCCATCAACCTACTGCAGCTCATGCTCGAGCTAGACTCCGATAAGTAAGACCAGTTTAATCTTATACCCCACCTCATCACCAGCCTACAACAGTCCACTGCTGGACATAGGCCTCCCCTAATGAGCGCCATAGATGGCATCATTATTTGGGGGTTATTGCCCATAATCCCCACGCTGGGGATCGCAGTTCGGTGTAGTTGTTCTGCAGAAGGCGCTGCTGCCCGCCCCCCGCTGTGTTTCCCTTAGTCGCCTCTTACGACACCCACGGGAAGAGTTGGGGTGGTGAAATTCTATGCCGGCACCACACGGCACTATACATACACCCCACCTATACATATAAATGACTAGCGGTCCGCCCCGGCTTCGCACGGGTATTTAACTCCTCTTTATAATATTAGTATAGATATTCGATAGTGCGGTAGCGAAATCCGAATGGGTATGCGGTAATCCTACTGACGCTGAAATACCTACTTTGATAATAACCCTCTAGCGAAACTCAGTTATAGTATGCAGTATTCGTAATTTATCTGACGCCTCTGTGGCGCGGTCGGCGGTGGTCTCTGTCGCGCCTGCGAGACGCAGAAAGTTGCGAGTTGTATTGCCGTCTCGGGACAGTGTCCGATCAAAAATCTATCTTAATAACTGGTATGTTAATAAAGTAATATAGGTTATCTGTACCCATAACACAAGCTTATTAAGTAATATAGGTTGTCTGTACCCATAACACAAGCTTAATAAAGTAATATAGGTTGTCTGTACCCATAACACAAGCTTAATAAAGTAATATAGGTTATCTGTCCCCATTACACAAGCTCGCATTCTTTTCCCTTCGGGCTTGGTAATACTATGTGGATTGTCCAGCATTCATTTTCTATCCTAACAGAAGGTTAATTTCTCTTTGCACTTTTACAGGCGTATAACGGCGGAACAAGCGCTGGCCCACGAGTATTTGTCGCAGTACGCAGACCCGACCGATGAGCCCATATCCGCGCCCTACGATCAGAGCTTTGAGGACATGGAGCTGCCAGTTGACAAGTGGAAAGGTAATATTTACTACCGTAGTAATATAAATATAATTAAACGGCCGGGTGGTGCCGGCGTAGAATTTCACCACACCTACTCTTCCCGTGAGTCGTAAGAGGCGACTAAGGGAGAAACCGGGGGGCGGGCAGCAGCGCCCCCTGCAGAAAAACTCCACCGAACTGCGATCCCCAACTCATGCCCAGCGTGGGGATTATGGGAAATCACCCCCAAATGATGAATAATGCCATCTATGGCACTCATTTGGGGAGGGCTATGTCCAGCTGTGGCCTATTAAAGGCTGATGATGTGATGTGTGTGATGTGGTAATAATATTATAGCCTTAAAGTTTAACTAAATTTAACTTTAAAATTAGCCTAGTGTTTGATGTTTATTTTTTGTAGATGCGTTTGCCAATCGGCAAACGCCTCCTCCGTAGCAGTAGGTATTAGTACCAACTCAGTAGTAGTACTAACTCAGCAGTAGATTTAATAGATATCGACTGATATGCCGACCCGGTGCACGCTGTATCTTATAGATGACAAAGCTATAAATCATTACCCACCGATTCAGATTCAGATTCAATAACTTTATTTCTTTAGGCTTACAAAATAAGCACTTAGATATACCGATACCGATCCTGATCCAGTGAACGCGTAACTTTAGTAGTTACCTATTTGATGAATACACCTAAGCACAAATAAAGAGTACTCATTGGGTGTTTTTAAATCACGTAGTAGTTGACGACCTCTGTGGCGCGATGGGGGAAGATCCGCCTGCGACGCAAGAGGTTGCGGGTTCGATTCCCGCCTCGGGACAAATATTTGTACGATCTGCAAATATTTGTTCAGGGTTTTATCTATGTAATAATATTGTATTAAGTATAATAATTAATAAGTCATCTAGTACCCATAACACAAGCTCTGCATAGCTTTTGGCTAGGTGATGCTGTGTGAATTGTTCAGCTTTATTTATTTCTTTACTCTAGCGTCATAATGAACCTAATTTAGCATTGAAGACTCTACTTGCCATAAAAAAGGTTACCATATTTAACAATAAATGATATCTACCTAAGTCGAAAATTATTTATTAGCACTCAAAAACTGGTAACAGGTTTTATTCTAGAAGTTACCAAAAGTTTCCTCTTTTTGTTTGTGTTGAAGTGTGCCTTTATTTAGGTCAAACAACAAAGTAAGTAGGTAACAATGATCTATTTTTAATGATGAATTTTCTTTGTTCCAGAGCTAATATGGAAGGAGACAGTAGAATTCAAACCCCATCCACAGCATATGAACACAGTAGTAGAAGTCAACACATCATAACTTCTCAACAGACCAAGCAGAATCGCTCCAGCGTTTTACCCTATGGTAATAGCACCTCTAAACGAAGACAAATAGAGTTGAAAATGGTGACTGTCAGAGGGCATATGATATTTTCCATTGTACTGGTTTTAGCTTGGTTTTTAATGTTTTGCTGAAGTTTCAGTCCAACAGTCATTGAATGGACTTTCCGCTTGTTTCTGTAGGATATAAGTGCCTCAGTATAAGCTAGTGCTGCTCAGTAATGTTGTAACATCGAGTTGACACTATTTTAGAGGTAAAGGAATGTCTCAATAATTTTCTAAGTACATATTAGTATGTATTTTTCGCATATTCTTAGGTTGTGAAGTCAGCAGGATAATAGTTAGATATGTAGCTGTTTTTATTGCTTATCATATTTTTAAGATAATAAAATGAACGGGGAATGCAAACTGATAACATCAATGCCATAGAAATCGCTCCTAACTTAATGCAGGAAGCATATCTGGTTTTCAACAATAATTCTGCTGGCAGGAGAGAAAATGTAACAAATATAAACAACGATTCATAATGTGTGGGCATGGTAGATGGAAAACCGCAAAAAAACTGGTCAATTAAATGATTTAAATAATAAATTTATAGCCATTAGTGTCCCAAGAGAACGCATAAAATGCATTATTTTTTTTAATTAGGTATATTAATGTATGTAATTGGCTTTTCGTAATATATGTATTTTGGTGCTCTTTCTAGTTATTATTGGTATTATTATCTTATTTTGACAGATTTAAGAAATATTGGCAGTTTGTATAACATGCAACAACCAAATGATTTTGCGCTGGAACATGCTATGTTGGTAGAAAACAAAAGCGATATCTCCTGGGAATGTTAACATAGACATTCTTCTCCTGCATCAGTGTTACCATAGAGCGATCTCAATTCTTTATCTGCAAAAATATTTACGCAGATCAATATAGATCATTTAACTGATGAAATAATACTTTCATTTATCAATGTAAAATACGATCACTGTTTGCAGTTTTTATAGATTAAGAATGTAAATTATTTTAAGATTTGAGAAAATATAGCTTTATTTTACGATATTTATAGTTTTACTAAGTCCCCCCCGCCCCGGTTTCGGACGGGTATTCAACAAAAATTTACAAAATTATACACTACTCACATGTTGGGTTAGGTTAGGTTAGATTGTTGACGTTTTCATACGGATCTCAACTTTTTCAGCTGCTTATGGCTTTTTGACATGATTTTCCTCCCGCAAAGTGAATAAAACTACTCCCTCTCCTCAGTGACGAATTGTGAGTAAAGTTTATGACACTCCATAACTGATATTGGCTAAGTTGTATTGTAAGTAAGTTGTGCGAAAAGCAAGAGACAGATGAAGTGGCAAATGAAAAGAGAAAAAAGAAGTTCACTAAATACCGCATGGTTATATTATTATTCCATGCGGATCCCTCATTTTTTAGAAAATATTCTATAGTCATTTTCATCAAGGCTGTAGGATTCCAATGATGAAAAAATTTTTCAAATCGGTCCCGTAGTTTCGGAGCCTATTAAATTCCAACAATCAAATCTTTCCTCTTTATATTAAACGCATTAAATAAAACACATCATGCATACAATGACTTCTACGTAAGTAGATTATATTTTTCAATAAGGTAGGTACTTAATTAAATACAAAATGTAATGTAGCTAAATAATCAACATAAAAACTAATAATAACGCTATGAGTAAATTTAAGAAAAACAAACTATAGCAACTATTTACATTTGAAAAATCACATCAATTTCTTTAAAATAATTTAATACCCGTACAAAAAATAATAATAAGGGTATATAGGGAATATTAAACTAACATAGGGTCACTTTGCTGCTAAACTGGCCTTTTGGGCACTGGCACTGCGTGTTTGTAAATTGAACCCTCGGTAATATAAATGGTAAGGTGCGTTGAAACCACTATCTCACATATTCTGGAAGTGATGATGTGGCCTAAGATTGAACATGCTTTTCCAAATGGAACTTATTCATTTCACATTTTAATTTCTTTTTCATTACATACTTCAGATTTCAGAAAATCAACTAGTTATATTTAGTAGTTAAGATAACTCTGGTAAATATGAGTATATTTGCCAACTCACAAAATCAACCCTAGTTTTTACAAATTGTCCATTAGGCATCCCATTTACAATATCTTATTCTACACATTAATGGAAACATTCGTATATATACATATATATAATTATAATAGTATATCGTCAAATTAATTCAAGAGACCAAGAGTAACCTAAAGAATAATCAGTTACAGAAATATATAAATAGAACCTACCCTACACTGCAAAATTACTATTTATAAGCCCCCAAAAAAGCAAAATATAGTCATTTTTTAAAAGTCCAGATAGGAATAACATTTTGTAATAAGAGAATTAGAATAGATATATGATTAGATTGATTAGAGAGGTTCAAAATTACTAAATTATCCAAATACGAAGACACTAAATTAGTTTGTGTTTTGCATTATTAGGACAACAAACCCTATCTATAATCCACAAATCAGTCACAACTAGCTATCAATAAGTTTGGTGGTGTACCTATGTATTTATTTACAATTAAATGCCACAGTTTTGATTCACGGCTCTGAAGCCTCACTAAGCGATGTGCGTGTAGAGTGAGAACGTCCCGCTGATCGCTGTATAGTAAGGTTGAGGGGAATGTCATCATCAGAATCCGAGAAGCCACCTGGAGAAAGAGGCGGCTTCTTACATGCGTTTGATACCTGAATAACCGTGCTTTGGATAGAAGCAGAGGTACTCGACCCGCTTGCCTTTTTGACAACGCTCTTCAGTCTTTTGGGCTCGCGGCGAGTCGGGATCTCATCGGTACTTTTTCTTTTTAAGTTACAGGGCCCAGCCTGTGATGGGCCCGGCTGTGCATCAGCAGGGGAGGCTCTAGATTCTGGGGATTCGTCACGTCGAGATGTTTTCGGTCCTTTTCCGCTGGAGCGCATCGAATCTGAGCGCGATTCGTCTGTAGAGGGTTCGTGTTTACGCGTTTCCGATAGATCTCTCTTAGATGACTTCACTCTTTTTACACCATGGCGATAGTACGACTCTGGCCGCGATTCATCGTGAACTGACCTAGACCTGGCTCCTGACGATTCAGGAGGTAAATCTCGTTGTGCTACTTGTCCGTTCGATCGACTTGACGGCCCGGAAGACGATTCTATAGATCCATCTCTTCGTGAAGTTTTTCCTTTACTTTTGAGCCGGGAGGAAGCTTCTGGATCTTTTTTAGGTTCAGACCTCCTTGATTCAGAAGGTGCATCCCGTGGATGTGATTTAATCTTCACATCAGGTCTAGATGACGGTCCTGGTTGTGGTTCGTCATTAACATTCATAGACTCGCCTTCATCCCTTTGCCTTTGTTTTATTTCTTTCCTGATTTGCGCAAGAGACACCTCAGGTTCCTGGACTGTTCTAGATTCAGCTCTTTTAGATTGTGAGGATTCATCCCGTCGAGATGACTTGCCTACTTTGCTGCTGGACCGAGATGGACCTGGGTTATTCAGTGATTCCTTTGGTAATTCTAAAGCCTCCTCCCTTCGGGACTTTGGTTCCCTTTCCGTGGGCCGAGACGATGGTCCCGGTTGCGGCTCTTCTCGACTTTGGGTCGTCCTTATCAATTCTCTCTCCACATTGACGTCATCTCTACGGGACCGCACCGTGCTGTCGCTAGCTCCGGTTCTAGGTTCCGGTACTGGGCGAGATCCATCGACTTCCATAGGCTCAGGTCTTATCGAGTCTATTGTTTGTTCATTTCTACGGGATGACTTTACGCCCTTTCCATTGATAGACTTCCTTTGCAAGCGCATGTCATGGTTCTCGCGGTCCGGAGACGACCTGTCGTTGGCAGAGGAGCCGGCCGTGGCCGATGTGGACGCCACAGAAGTCGACGCCGAAGCAACATCCCTTCTCTGTACATCTCTGCTATGTTTACGTTTTCTCTTTGTGCTTTGAACTTTCGATCTACGGTTTCTAGTCCTGTCCTTGCCTTTTTTCTGGATTACAGTATTGCGTTGAGGGACTTCGTCATCACTCGACGAGGTGGTGGACGAGGAATAAGATTGTGAACTTCCCGAAGATCGCGATGAGGAAACGGCTTCACTCGAGCTTCGACGGCGCCTGATGCGCGGCGGCGGCGGCTGCGGCGGCGTGTAGGTCTCGTCATCACTATCGGACGGGCTCACGGGCCGCGGGCGAGACAACGTCAGCATCACAGGGAAGCGCTGAGCCGTCTGCGGCGCCAGCGGCGGGGGTGGCGAGGGTTCGGTCACCACCACGTCGCTGTCACTATCCCGCAGGTCGACCACCTCGGGCGTTCGCTGATGTGGTGGTCTGATATACCCCGTGACCATTACTTCGTCATCATCCGTGTCCGAGTGGGATATTGTCTCTATCGGTATAACGCTGTTTTGGGGCAGACGATTTCCTTCGGTGGGTGATGTGATCAAGTTAAGAGGGTATACGGGTTCTTGCGATCGAGCGGTGGTAGTAGGCCCCATAGTGAAAGGGGAAGTCAGAATGGGGGTGACGGGTCTGAAGGCTAGTGGGGTCGAGCGCTGATTGTCGAGAGTGGCATCTAAAACTTCGACCGAACGCTGCCTGTTAAGCGCAGCGTCTAAGACTTCCACCACATCGGAGTCTCCACTATCCGTATCCGAACTTGAAATATCATTGACAGTGTTAATGTAAACACGCGAGTCCGTAGTGTACTGCACGCTCCGATCGTAACCGGTTAAGTCGTAAGGCGTGGATGCAAAACAGTGCAGCTCATGTAGAAAGTGGTCCGTTCGGCTTCCAAAGAAGCGGTACATTTCTTCCCTGAATTCCGGTGAGGTGATGTGGTACTGGGGTAGCAGCTCGAGGATGCGTTGGAGTACGTACGCGATATGTCCAGAGTTTTCGAGCAGCAGGTAGGTGAGCTCTCGGTTAAGCCACGGCACTAGGCGATGCATTTGCGAGTCGTTGTACCTTCAAAAAGAGAGTAATTCAGAAATGTAAAAGGCTCTCGATAGGTTTATGGATACAAGTCAATGGACATTATTATAGCATTTAGACAAAAAAGGAGACCAGGCTTTGAAGCGTTACCTGTAAAACTCTGGTGTGCAGTCTCTATGGCGTCCCGTGAAATCAGGCAGCGGGCGCGCCCATAGATTGTGTCTGTACACGGTTCTGCGGAAGGAACTGGGCGAGCGACGGCGGCGAGAGAACGGGAGCGCCGCTGGGGTGATGCCCGGCAGCTCTCGGGACATGTCCACCATAGCTGATAGGGGAGGGTAGCGCATCAGCAGTCTATGGAAGGCTAGCTGCTCGCCCCCTCGAGGGAATGTCAAGGTGGTCCTGGAACACCCATCATAATAATGTCACGATGCTTTAGCATACAGTAACGACGGCAGTGTCAGTGGCGCGGTGGGCGAAGGTCCGCCTGCGACGCAGGAGGTTGCGGGTCCGAAACCCGCCTCGGAACACATATTTGTATTATCTGCAAATACTTGTTCTTCTTGGGTGTTCTGGTCGTTTTCAATGTTTAATAAAAAAAACACTATGTATGTATTCACATATTATTATGTATATCAGATATCTAGTACCCAAGCAAGCTCTGCTTAGCTTGGGGCTAGATAATGCTGTGTAAATTGTCCAGTATTATTTGTTTAATTATTATTATTATAAAAAAAATAAAGTGCATCCCTTCAAGCAAAGATTACAAAACAAGTTAATTAGGTTATAAATGACATCATAATGTAGATTTGTGCTTTCATAATATTGTGAAATTGTAAAATTGCAAGTCATTTCCATTGCTTCTATTTACAAAACATTATCTAATTTTCAGGGGCCCTACATAGGATATACATTTTTTTATGTACAAAGTCAAGGTTAAAACTTCATACCTGTATCGAAACCGTCTGGTGGCGGTGACAAGGTCATCAATGTCAATCCTGTCTTCCTCCTGTTCAACTCGATACTCCTCATATTGCTGGTTCGACTGAACATTGTGGATTATTGATTTGAAGTTCTGCTTGCATAGAGGACATACTGTTTTTACCTGAAAATCCACAAATAATCTTTTTCTGTATCACACCTTTTGTCATTGTGCTGCTTATGGCAAAATCCCCTTTTTGGAAGAGGCATGTTAGCAATGGTAATTGATTTTCTCTTCTAGTGATAGGGATGTATTGATGATTATATCGATTATATCTATCAACTTACCTTACTCCATGTAACCAAACACTTGAAGCAGAATTGGTGAAGGCAGGAGTCAGTAAATGACTTGTTCCTGCATTTTCCAAGACAGATGGCACAGTTGGGAGGCGGCGAGGCCCTCTCTCCATCAGGAGGTGGACTGCCATTTTCACTTTTCACACTACTTGGATTAGCCCCAGAACTATCATCTTGGGCTTCTGACACAGTCTCCATCTGTTTTTCCAGAAGATAAAACTTAGAAAAGTTGGTGTATCAGTGATCTATAAAGGTCTGGAGAGTTGAGGTTTAAAAAAAGAACAGGATAACAAAATCCTTGTTAGGCCTAAAGGAGATTTTCCATACCTACCTACCTAATCAAAGATTCAATTCAATGGTCAAACTTGAATGCAAATGGATCAATGTGATGGAAGTCAGCACTGCCAAACTTATTTTTTGGAGTGTTCTGTAAAACATCTAAAGGTAAACTAAAGCAGTTGCATGTGACACAAAGTATTTTAATTGTGATAATACGCTCAAATAACGAGATATGTAGTATAATTTATCGTCTCGCCGATGTTTGGATAATTTTGGTTCAACTGAATGGCATGTTATGCTGGCTAGAGTTGGATTTTCAATTAATTGCGGGATAGGTCCTACACTATGCCGTGATAATGACGGGAATACTGAATACGACACACTCACGACACATTACAAAATGCGAAAATGAAATATCGATTCACCAAGTAGAGTTGGAAAGAATGGGAAAATAATAATGGACCTACTCTTGGTACAATCTTTTGCCAAATGTGATTTCAAGTCCTTTGGATTTCAAGAATTATATAGAAGAATAAATAACACTATCTTGATTACTGGATGTCAAAAATAACAAGAAAAGAAAGCAGGCAGGCACAATAAATTCACAGAAAAGATAAGGCAATGAGGGCGACAGAGTACTTTTTATATACGGAAAAATGAGGACTGCTTGAGAAGATAGAAGTTTGCTTTGGTTGGTTTTGGTTTGCTTCGGACGAATACACGTCAATCCATCCATGGAAGTCTAAAAAACACTACAATCAATCAAATCAAACACTGCAAGGAAGGGAAGGGAAAGAAAGGTCAGGAACCATTTTATTTACTTTGAATGGACATGGAGTTGCCAGCTTCAAAAACTTTACAAAAATATAGATGTGACTTACTCTATGGCCGCACCCCTGTCGAAGGTCAAGTCGTAAGTGATTCACAGTAAATTCACAGAGATAAAAAAATGTTGTACATATGATCTTTATCAATAACTTATTTTCGTTTATTTTTGTCGGAAATTCCATCCATTGCCAGATCCATAATAAAGAAAATTACAATAGCGAACCGAAATAAAAACTAGTACTGTATTTATAATTGAAACACTTTAATAAATTAAATTAAATGCAAACATATAAATATTTAATTAAAACAAAACCATCATATTTTTTACATAGGTATTATACGTTTCTGTTTCTGTAAGGTAATCCCTTTGAGTATCTAGAACGGGAGTTGGCAAGGTCAGGATATCCCTCTGTTGGTCACAAGACTTTACTGACCATAGACGAATAATAAAACTACTTCACTCGTAACTTCGCGGCCATTTGCTATCGTTTCGTATCGCGAGGTAGTGCTCACCGAAAATGGTGAATTGTGCGGTTTATGGGTATAAAAGGCAATTGGAGACATCCAACTTAAGGGTACATAGTGTTTCCTATCACAAGTAAGTGATATTTCTCTGAATTGTTTTTGTTATATTGTATAATTTCGATTTTAATAGAATATCAGTTGCGACATTTTTATTCCTTGGTAGAAGGCGTAGTGCGGGGACAAGTTGAGTGAAATTGATTGAACGAATGATGGAATGAACTAAAAATTTGTGTAAAATGCGATGTTTTTTGTAACAAAAAATCTATTGATATAGGAAAATTGGTTATGCAAAAGTATACAGATACCAGAATCCATTTTTTATGGCAAAAATGTGTACGTCACATTGTCATTTACAATAAATTATTCCATTTTAAATGTAATATAGATTTATAAGAAACAACAAATAAAATAACAACAAATAATGATATATAATAATATAGTATAAATAATATAATATTATTATAAGTCAGAAGCAGATTTATTTATAAAAAAAAGGAATTACAAAACAACCTCGATACAGAAAGACACAAGCGAAGTGATGATAGACAGCTCGTGTTTTTTTCTTTTAGTAGGAATTTTCTCCATCAATTTATTATTATTAATAATTATAATATAAAAATACCTTTTTTATAGGTAGCGCAGGAACACCGCACTGATCATGAAACACGGCGGGGCGGGGCGGCCCGATCTACATAATGTTAATATAGATAAAATTTTGTTATCCCTGTACCCTGCCTGTACCTACCACAATAAATATATTTTCTGTCTTTCTTTCTCTCTTTCTAACTGCCGCTTTTCTTCTCCTGCTCCCTATGAAAACATATAGATATAGATAGTGAAAACTTTTCGATTTGCAGAAATAAAAAAAATAATAGTCCCAAATAGACGGGGCGTCAATTACAAATTATGGTTCTTAGTTAATGTCAAATGAAAGGTAAACCAACTTTTCGCATTTCTCTCATTCGGAACAATTTTTTTTCTATATTAAAATGCATGTCTAAAATCCCTTAGTAAGAAACAATACCTATATCAAAAAAAGCATAGTATAATTTTAACAACCCTGATTTCATTCATTCGAAATCATTATATTTTCGGTCTTTTTATATCCAGCACTACTTTTTTGTGTTAGTGTGTAACTAAACAATAGTGTAACAACACTAATTCTATATTTGTGTGCGTGTTCTTGTTGTTTGTGTTCAGCTTTTACTTTAGTGTGCGTTTATATGGACGCTTTATTTTTCTGCATTAGTGTGCGTGATTATGTAAACGTGTGCTGTACCGTATTACCTCGCCCCCCTCGAAATCTGACAGAAAGATTTTAGTACTGACAGAAGCGCTTGGCAACTCCCGTTCTAGATACTCAAAGGGTAATCCCCACAGGGCTTGCAGTGCAAGCATTTACCTACCCTTTAACCTATCGGTACATTGCTTCCTCTGCAATAATAATTAATTATGAACAATAAAAGTTGTGCAGATGTGTTCATATCTCAGAAAAACGATTGTCTATGGAAGTGCCCTAAGCATGTACTTTCCTTGGATACATAAGTAAACAAATCGGTAGAACAACATGGCGGATTAGGGATGTTCACTTGTTCGTCTAGTCGATAACATTATATCGATGGACGAGCTGGTCTTTTTAATCGACATCAAAAAAGGAAAGGCTCTATGTTCAACTGTATATTTTTTTTTGTATCAATGAGGGCTACCGTTTTTGTACTCACCAGTTAGCGCCACTGTAAAGTAAGGTCAGAACGAACTTACTTATAGGCGACGGGAAAAAATATTTAAATTTTTCAGCGATTCAGCGACCCCGGCTTTGCACGGAAACCTCTTAAATTGTCAGTGTTCCTCTACTATATTATGCATGTATTATACATGTAAACCTACCTCTTGAATCACTCTATCTATTTAAAACAACCGCATCCAAATCCGTTGCGTAGTTTTAATGATTTAAGCATACATAGGGAAGGACAGACAGACAGCGGGATGCGACTTTGTTTTATACTATGTTATGAAGAGCGAATTTCTGAGGTTGTCCCAGTGATGCCAGATGCACTGTAATTACAGTAGATCTACTGTATTTTTACGCCATCTACTGTCTACTGTATTACTAAAAAAACAGTGTATGGAGAGCACTGTATTTTTTTTCTCACCTAAAATCTATTTATGATGATGATGATAATAACGCTATGAACCCTAGAAACGCCCCTTACAAATACACTCCCGCTTTTTTTGTCGCGAATTCTACTAAATTTGTCTATTTATGGTATTTTTCCTGAAGAAATTTTAAGAACTGGACGACCAGTGGCACAAATTGTTGAAATTAAAAAGAAAATTCGATATCAGTCAACGACCTGACGAATGTGAGTAAAATATTTGTTGGAAGTTTTTCTTGTTTTCGTCATTTTTTGATTCTAGCCTAGTACGTTACTAATTTAATTTCAGGTAAAGCAGATAAAGGAGTTCAGCTCGATTGCTCAGTTTATGCTGAACGTTTTGGCTCTTCCCAATTCTAATGCTGAATTTAAAAGAATGTTCAGTCAAATCAACGATACTAAAACAAAGAAACGTAATCGATCGATTAATGAAACAATCAAAGGAAATATTATGTTGGCGAAACAAACCATTTCACGCCACAGTGGTGTGCGTGAGTTTTATCCCAACAGGCAAAATGCTTAAGGCCTTTGACTCGGGAATTTATAAAACAGGGAGAGGAGTTGGTATAAACGAGAGTGACAGTGAATAATCGAATGTTTAGTTGGTAAGATAATAGAAATAAATATAAATAATTGTAGGTACATGAATTCCACTGTAAAAGCACTGCATTTTTATTTAGACAAACACTGTATTTTTGTTGTAAACACTGTATTTTCAAGGCTCTAACACTGTAATTTTGGTTTCCCTATCTGGCAACACTGGGTTGTCCCATTGGAACCAAGTCAGGATCTGATGGTGGGATCCCGGAGAAATCGAAGGAAACCCTCATTTTCGGAATTGGAGCTGGATCCGAGAGTTTACTGGAGGTGAAGCAGGAGCAGGATATGTAATAAAACAATGTTTTAACTGTATTGATCGCATATATTTTGTATTTTGTTATAACCTGACGTTTTGGAAGCTTTTCTGATTTGAATGCACTCTCTTCAAAGTGCGATGTGCAAACATGAATGTCTTGAGTTCCTGGCCGGATATTTTCTAAGCCAATATTTTCTTACGATTCCCTCCGCCGGCTTTCGTTTCTTGGTAAACTAAAACAAGAAAAAATACGTAACTTATTAAGGTCAACACATCATCAGTGGTTTTGTGTCCGGTGGTCTTGTGTGGAGAGGTTCAAGTCCGTTAAGATGGACTTGCACCTCTAAGGTCAACACGGGGCAGTGTGTCATATTTTTGTCAAAGTTTATTTTGAATCCAAAAATGGTTTTCAAATGGTTTTCGTAATAAAAAAAGTCCTCTACACTTGCCCAATAGTTACACTTAGGTACCCATACTGACCTTACCTAATTTATCGATAACGTTCGATGTTCGATGATGTTCAACACTAGCACCGGTTTTTATGTCTGCGATGTGAATGAAATATTGAGAATATTGCGGGTTTCTACAGCTCACAATAAAGATGATTCAAAATAAAAGGTTTTTACACACTTTATATCAAAATACAATGTAAAATAGACACCAATTTAACGAAATGTTAGCCACTTACCGGTGTAAGGTTAGATTCGGCCTGTTTTTGCTTTGGCATAGGCCTCAGCCTGCTACAGAACACTTCATGGTACCTCTTCTATATGATTTTCAATTTATATTACAGTTTTGCTCAATAAATAAGTCGAAAACACGGGCAAAACATAAAAATCTCACAATGACTTCTCCTGACATGTAAACAAACTCGTTGAATAGAATGGGCATCCGTGACAATGAAACCAGGAAGAGGGCGCTGATAAAAAGAGTGTGTATTGATTTTTCCTAACGTTAGACCACTGTTGTGAGAAAGAGAGTGGTAGTCCAATATTGCTTCCGTGTCAAATTCGACAATTACAACAATTCCATATGATCGTTTTTCAGAGGTTCATATAGACCTCTAGACCACCACTGTTCTTACACAAAATTCATCTTCTTCTTTGGCCTAACTCCTCAGCTCTCTACTTACTTTCTGTCAATGTCAATTATCAAAGGCAGTCAGTGTCTGTCAGTCCGTCGGTCAACTGGATTTTTACGGAAATTTAATTTTCTGGTTGTTTTTTTTTTGGCTAACGCAGTGTTGTGTAACGAAGACCTAGAAATGGCGTTCGCAAAAAAGGTAAAAGGAATACCTACTCCTTTTTTAAAACCTATGCTTAATTTAAGTTGTTGAAGTGGATATAGGACGACATGTCACAGCTAACTATTTTTTAATATTGCTCTTCCATGCGCTCATTTACATCCGCGAAAAATAATTAGTTAGCCAGAGGAACGCTACTCCGGACCCATTTTTGGTCAAACGTAATTCCAGAACTAAGAATGATTTTACGTAGGTAGGTAACTACTACATCATATTTCACCTGGGAGTTTCCGCTTCGAAAGCCATTTTAGTTTATCTAAGAATAGCTTTGTGTTTTAGATGTATTTTACCATATAATGTGAAAGATTCTCCCATCTTAGTTTTGTCTGTATTTTTTTATTGCAGACTACTGGTCTTGTGGGTTTAGCTGTGGCACCTAATGCTCACCACACCTTAGGAGCACTCTATGGAAAGATTCTGCGAGTCCTCCAGAATATGCCTGAATCAGCTGTTTACAGAAAATACACTGAAAGACTTGTAAAGGAAAGATCTGCTGTGCTAAAACAGGTACACCAAATAAGTATTTGTAAAACAATAATGCGAAAGAAAGTTTGTCAGTCTTTCAATCCAAACCATTTAATTTCAGACCTCAAATGTGTTTGAGATTGAGCAAAAGATCAATTGCGGGCAAGCAGAAGAGTTGATAGTTCAAGCTGAGAATGAACTAAATCTTGCCAGGAAGATGCTGGTCTGGAAGCCATGGGAACCCCTGATAGCTAAGCCTCCCAAGGGCCAATGGGATTGGCCCCCAACTAAAAATTAAAATTATCATGTGTCAGTGAAATACAACCTTTCCTATGCACATGCACATCCTGAGTGTAAAGAAAAAAAAATAATAAGTAGAAATTATGTTGATTTAAAATTAAAGTTATGTTGATTAAAAAGACTTGTTTTTAACACTTCTATTATTTGAAAAACTTAACTTACAAATACATTCACACATACATTATATTAAAAGCCCTATAGACCTGCTTGGATGCCCTGAATTTCAAAACAACATTGTTTGGCTTCATTCTTAGTATTACCATTTACCACAGATAATATACACTAAAAGTAATACAGTAGAATGTTGACTTTGTAGGGCAAAACCCAAATTGGTTTTGCTAAAAAATATTTTATGTTTTACATTAGGTACTTATTATAAATCCAAAATCACAGCAAGGTAAACAATTTTAGCAAAACTATTATTGCAACTTAAGCATTATACAGAATAGAAAAGATTTTTTTATCTGTAAGAGGGAAATCTATTCTTTCATCTCATCATGCATAAGTGTAATCTTATATCTGATTGATGATTTGGCACTTTAAAATTTAACAGATTAATAGGGAACTCACTTTTTCCACTTACAGAGTAAATAATTTTGCTACTACCTACTCTTGTACCAACTTCAAAAAATATGAGCATTTCATTTTGTGACAAAAAGTTGCTTGTTTTTAAATAAAATAACCATTCACTCATTATTAACAAAGATAAATACAGTCAAATAAGTAGTTATTTCAAACAATTGAGCTAACTGCAGACTTCTGCAAACAATCTACAGCTACATTACAGATGCAAGTTAACTGGGGGGTTAACTTCAAACCTTATTTATGTTTGAAGAACATAACCCTTAAGGCACAGCGGGCTGAACCACACTCAGAAGCCATATAAAGGTATGAAACATCCTTTCAACATGCTAACATCAGTTATGAATTAGTGAAATAACTTTAGTTTTTATAGTGAAGTTTGCAGGTAGCTCAACTGATCCCATATCAATACCAGAAGTGTCCTCCAAGAATCAGACTGCAGTGCCTGATAAAACCAATGCACTGTATCAGATAAGTACCAGCTTTTGGGTCATGCATCACATTGAAAGAGGTAGCTTAAGTACCATTAAATTACAATTGATATTCCATTTTACAGAGATCTGGTTATAAAAATGCAAAATTACAAAAGTTTTCCCTAAGCTTAACTGGTAACTGTTATAAATTGAAAGCTTGTAGTTAGCTATGGATATTTCTTATTGTATGCCTAAAGACAGTATCTAATTTACCCTATCATACCTACATAATTAATTTCATATAACTACAAATTATAACTAATTTATAAAAAATAAATAACAGTATAAACACTTGTCATCATAATACTCTTTAAAAATTCATTGTCACTTATAAATAACACCACAAACAAAGAAAACAATTTCATTGAATACCTATTAATTATCCCAAACAATGGTAAGCCTTTTTAAATCATTGTGCTGGACTTACCATGAAGAGCTATTCCATGGTAGAGAAGAATAATAAATTATTCAGCTATATAATAAACTGATTAAAGATACCTAAACTATTATGTGGAAGTAACTCCTTTTCTAGCAACAAGTAAATTAAGCACAGGGTGCTTTTTTATGTAGCTTACAGCTTTTTTGTGTGTTACCATTGTGAAGTCGTAACCATTGCATTGTAGTATCTTATCATGCATCCGTAGGCCTGCTCTTGCTGCTGGGCTACCTTCATGAACCTCAGTCACATATATACCCTGGAATATAATCATGGCTATTTTAATAACAATACAATTTTAAGATAGTGCAGATTAGAAGAATTAGAAAGTGACACTGAATAGTAGACTCACGTTATCAGTATATCCCTGAGGGCTTTTTCTAAAGTCTTGGTCAATGCCACCTCCAATTTTAAAACCACACTTCATAACTTCCCTTCCTTCAGGATCGACACCAGCTTCTTTTTGGAGTGTAATTGGGATCTGAAAGGTGTATTGTACTGTACATCAGTGGCTAGGCTTAATACAAAACGATTTATCTAAATGCTTAGAATAAGAAGACAAAATGGGAGTGGCATCAACCAACTTACGCTAAGGCACTCCATTGCCGTGCCCGCTTGATGCTGAAATGCCATTTTCGCCATGGTGAAAGGTTGTTTAAATTGTTATCAAGTGAAATTGTAGTATCCCTGCAAGGAAAATAATAACTAATGGAAATAACACTTCACGAATTCGAGGGTGAAGAAGGCAAACGAGACAACACAAGAACTAGCTTCACGTCACATTGACACTGTTTGTGACTGTGACAACTATAGAAAATTAAACTAGTGTGACAGATAACGAAGAAGTCAAGTTTACTAGATGCGACGCATCCTCCCGCGCCACCAAAATGGTTCAGTGATTTCATTCGTCCATGGTGCTATGTGGCTCACAGTGGCTCATTTATTATGCAGGGGAAAAAGTCTTTCGGATTATTGTATGTATGAACGTGTAATAAAATCTCTTTGTATCTGGCTGGTTTTATTATCAAAAAATTCTAAACTTTCTTTTTGTTTATGCTAAACTAAAAAAGTAACAAAGGTACATACATAACATACAGAATTTAGGACACATAATTATATTGGAGTTATACATAATATAATAAAACAGTTATAATGAAAATGTCTGATGATATACGTAATTCATTAGTTATAGTTCGCGTCACGTAAAAAGAACGCTAGCAGGCCTTGAACCTGCGCAGAAGTCGATTTATAAAATAAGATAAGATATTATGAAATGGTTTTTTCTAAAGACCTACATACGCTCCTGACTCACATACGCAGCGCCAGCTTGGTATTCTCTGTGCTCTGCGACGAACCATAAAAGACTCCAAGCTCAACAAAACATCGCCCTCAGAATCTGTACAGGACGGTACGTGTGGAACAGCGTCATCGCACGTGACCTGCAGATTGCCTCGGTAAAGGAATTTGTGGTAAAACTGGCGCGCAGAATGTACGATCGAGCAGACATCTCCCAAAACGTACATCCTAACGGACTTGCCCCTCTGCAAACAAGACCACCGGACCGGACGCAAAAACTTGCTGGCAATCCCTACCCCGGGAGCTCTTGGAGCCTCCCGATTCTATCGCTCAAGAAGTACTAGCACAGCCAACAGGCTAAAGAACAGCTTCTGAGAAGCCTACAAGGCCCTCGAAGCGACAACACGTGACTCGGGAAAAGTTTTTCTCGACGCTGAAGCCAGAAAAAAAACTCTAATTCTCTTCTTACCCGCATTTGACAACGTAGAGTCGAATGCTGAAGACCACTACCTAATTGATTGGCTGGTTTTCAGGTTTCCCTAAACGAAGGGTGAAAACGTAATAAGTAATAACTTCCATTACGAAAAAGTCAGTCAGTCTGGGTGAAAACGGGTTATAAAAATATGATTCTTAAAAGGACACAACACAATGATGAGTCGATTGGCACCATTCTTTTTTACTGATTTGATTAATTTACAAAAAGCCTTTATTAACAAATAAAATTACAATGATCTAACTAAATAAAAAACTAGTATTTACAATTGAAACAATTGAGCTAACTGCAGACTGTTGCGAACAAACTACAGGTAGCTCAACTGATCCATATCATTACCAGTTGGAAGTGTACCCAAGATGCTGGTTGCATTGCCACGTTGTATGGCAATGCTGATGCGCTGCGCCAGATATTGACCAGCTCTCGGGTCACACGTCCGCGTCGCTTCGACCAGACGCTCAGATAATTTTTTGAAGACCCGGAGAGCCTCGGTATCCCACGGACTTAGGGTCTCGACTCCAAGGGGAGCAGTAGGCTCTGTCGAGACCTGCATATTTTGGGCCTCTTATGATCCTAATGATTAGTAATTAACGGGTATTTATCGCGTTTCTTCTTCCTCCTTTCTTCTTCTTCTTATGATCCTCTCGGCCAAATCAATTTACAGACGAGTTGCTTGACCGAAAACTTTTATAGTTAAAATGTTTTGCTCCAAAAAGAAGCTAAATTATGAAAATAAATTTCACCTGTGTATTACACCTTTCGAGTAGATACCGTGCGTGATCCGTCGTGGTCATCGCACGATGCGCGTCCGCGCATCGTGCGATGACCGCCCGCTTCGGTTCGCGAAATGTTGACCTATTTTCGATGAAAAAAAATGTTTACGGTCACATTGAGGAAGTAACGTACGATGGTACGGAACTCTCCACAAGCAAGTGGAATCGCTCTTCTCTTGGCCCTTTTTATTTTTTTTTTACATAAATTTTCATTGCGTCAAAATAGCTGCGTAGGTTACAAAATAATATGTCGCGTCGGTAAACAAACAAAACGAGCCAAGATATTTATACAAAATTATTACCTAGCAGAAAATATTCAATGTAAGTTCATTCGGTATTCTAATCATCCACGAAAGCAAGAACCAGGCAAGAACTTAAAACATCATCAAATATCACAAGTTTTATTTTGTACAGGACTAGGTTGTTGTAAATTTTCATTGATTTTTTACTTGCTTCCTAAAAATAAACTAAGAAGTATTATCTAATATCGACGGATCTTACCTATTGGTGCGTTTATACTAACATCATTATTCTGCTTTCAGATGGCTGGTGAACGTTACGTCTGGCGGACAGTCTTTTTCAATTTCTTAAAATCATTAAGGGTGAGACAGTACCGTGGAAACCCTATAGGTAGGTAGAAAAAACCCAATAAAATAATTTCGAGGAGTACAGACCTTCAAATACCTGCACTCACGATAATCTGCCTACAATTTAATTTAACCTATTTTCACACCTGTCACTTAAAATTTAAATAAAATGTAATGGTGACTAAAATAAATACCACTAGTCAATGCAACCAGCATCTTGGCACTTCCAACTGGTATTGATATGGATCAGTTAAGTTACCTGTAGTTTACAACAGTCTGCAGTTAGCTCAATTGTAAATACTAGTTCTAATTTATTTAAAATTGTAATTTTTTTTGTAATTATGTTGTTTACCCTTGACATCAAACAATTTCGATTTTCAGGTGAAGACTACATCGGTAACCAGTACTATGAAATACCAGCTGACCCAAGTGTTGGTAAGCGGAAGGCCAGCAGGTGGTATGACCCGCCCAAAAGCTTAGATTTTGAAGACCCTATTCCTCCAGAGTGGGAGGCTTGGCTAAGGATGCGCAGGTATTTATTTATTTGATAGTAGATGAGCAGCCTATGCCTGACTGATGTGTCTTTATCATACAGTGTTGAATTTTTTTGTGCAGCACCCTCTGCAGAACAACTCCACCGAACTGCATCCTAACCTAACCTAACCCAACCCATGCACCCCAGTGTGGGGATTATGGGCAATAACCCCCAAATTATATATAATGCCGCCTATGGCGCTCATTAGGGTAGGCCTATGTCCAGCAGTGGACTATTATAGGCTGATGTTGTTGTTATTGTAGTATAATTTTTGAGTGTTGTAATATTATAAAGAGGAAAGATTTGATTGTTTGTTTGTTTGAATGAAATAGGCTCCCAAACGTCCCAAAGTACTGGACCAATTTGAAAAATTCTTTAACCATTAGAAAGAATCCTAAATTTTCCCTGATGAACATAGAATAGAATAGAATAATAAGGGATCCACATCAAAATTTCTATTTTTGTTAAATACACATGTGAAGCCAATAACTTTAAATGGATTTCTATGATCTGAAATAAATGCATAATACTTATCATGCAATAAAATTAAGTCCTAATTTTTTATTTATATTCTTAGCATTTATTAACAAAGAAATTAGCAGTAAGTACTTAACAGAGTAAAACAAAAATTACTACTAATAAAATCTAACTTATAAAATCTATTCCTTATATTTCCTAAGTTGGCACCAGAATGCTGGCAGCATGCCAAGTTGGATGGTACAGCTAATTCATTGGCAAAATAAAAGACAGCATTTCACCTGTGAATCAAAAATATAAAAAAGTTTTTCTTTAATTACAGGGATGACCCGCCAACACCAGAAGAAATAGCTCAAAATATTGCTCTAGCGAAACTGAAGAAGTTGAATGCAGATAAAATTGAAGCCAAAAGGCTAGCTGATGGAGGATCCTTGCCGACAGTGCCTGTGCGTGGTCCTGAATCCTTCCCGACCTACGAAGAATACAGTCCTGGAAATGCCCCCACCAAAAAATTATAACTCATTGAAAGTAACACTAAAATAGGCCAATTTTAATAGAATGGAAATACCATGAATAGTAATAATTTATTACTTTGGTTGTTGTAGCCTCAATTGTGTTTATTTATATAGTTTTCTAGTCATGCCTTAAGTTTTTGGATTTTTTTCTCAGAATAAAATCCCAAAGATGTGAATAATTGGCGTGGCAAAAGTTTTGTGTAATAGGTAGTTACAATTAATTGAGTAGGTAGCCAATGAGTGATATTATTTATGAAATGTTGATAGAGCTTGGCATTAGTGTGCACATCTTTATTCTTTGATACACTAGTATCTAGGTATAGTGTATACATCTTTATTCTTTGATACACTAGTTGCGAAGGATTAGTGTGTGCACATCTTAATTCTTTGATACATTTTATTGGATAGCTTCAGGATGAAAATATTTTGAGTATTGTGGTAATGAATAGAAGTAAAAGTAAAGTACTTAACTGAACATCTATTTTATCTAAATGTAATTTATGTAAACAAACTGAGGCTCCGGTGACGGATGAATTTTTCCCATACAAATGTAATACCAAAATTATTTGTAATTTGAGCATATTTTCACCATAACTGCTATGATTTGTATTAGAATTTATAAAGGTTCCTACCACAAGCTTTTTTGAAAATAATAAAAATGATTTTTGATGAAAATAATTTTCTATCTACACAAGTAATAAGAAAATGTGTTTTCTTTGAGAAAGTCCGATTTGGTTTAATGTAATGTTACTGAAGTGTTTTGAAAAAAAATTGTTGTAGGAACCCAGATAAATACTATTCTAATACAAGTAATAGCAGCTTAGGGTTAGAGGATGCTGTGTGGATTATCCACCATTATTTGAATATTTAAATCATTTTAGTTCTAAAAGTTTATTTAAGAACAATTTATCAACTTTTGCCACTGGCTGCATAGTTATTGATTAGATTCAATTGTTAGAAATAATAAATGATCTATGATGCAAATGAGATGTTTATTTCTTTTAAATTTGTTTGAGTTATCAAGTAATTTCAGTGATGTTATGGTTATGTCCAATAGTGAATAGGTATTCAGCTGGTTACGATGATGATGATTATTATTTTGTATTGTATTTTGTATTTATTTATTTTTCAAGACAAAAGTACATTTCACTGTAGCGTTTCTGCCAATGTAGCCGTGTAGTAGCCGTGTGTTGCCGGCATAGAATTTCACCACCCCAACTCTTCCCGTGGGTGTCGTAAGAGGCGACTAAGGGAGACACACCGGGGGCGGGCAGCAGCACCCTCTGCAGAACAACTCCAGCGAACTGCGATCCCCAACCCGCATGCCCAGCGTGGGGATTATGGGCAATAACCCCCACCCAAATGATGAGTAATGCATTCCATGGCGCTCATTAGGGGAGGCGGGGGAGGCCTATGTCCAGCAGTGGACTATCATAGGCTGTTGATGTTGATGATGTTGTTTCTGCCAAACTGTGTTGGAGTTTGTCGGCAGCAACTCTCGTGGACACAAATATAACATGCAATGTACTAGTAAAACAAATCACAATCAACACTAATCAAATTAGGTACGAATCACAAACTAAAGCAAGGTAATCTTATCAAAATCTCAAACAAACCAATCTCTAATCACATTATGCCTATGTATACCTACGTTATAAACCAAATTCTAATCACACTACCTATACTTTGTGTAGCAGGAAAGTTGTTATAACAACGTTACATGCGAGACCTAGAAGGCTGAACGGTATTTGATACAATTTTATATTACCTATAGTATTATTCGACGACCTCTATGGCGCGGTGGGCGAAGGTCTGACTACGACGCAGGAGGTTGCGGATTCGATTCCCGCCTCAAATATTTGTACAATCTGCAGATATTTGTTCAGGGTGTTTGGTCGTTTACTATGTAGGTATAATAAAAAATATATATCTATGTAATATATAGTATTATGTTTAACAGTCATCTAGTTCCCATAACACAAGCTCTGCTTAGCTTGGGGCTAGGTGATACTGTGTGAATTGTCCATACTTAAAAGCTAAAAAAAAACGCGATGAATACCCGTTCAAATAGTTACCTACTTACATTTTTTGTAAGTACCTATACCTATACATTTTTTGCAAGTACCTATATCGGTTAGATATATACGACGTTGCTCTTGGTGGACATCAAACTCTGTTTTCGTAGAAATAAGAATAAAACGGAGGCGGTGCGTGTGCCGGATATCAACATGGAGAAATACCTACTTCAAGGACCATTGAATAGAAGTTTGTAAAAACATGATCTAATAGACTGTTGATAAAATGTCTGCCCTGCTAGTTTTATTACCTACCTAATAGAATGCAGAAAGTATTAAAACTCGCAAATATTTGAAATCGCGAATCAATCCTACAGCCAAATACCTAGGTACTACATTTTGCAAGTACCTACGCCCTTACCTACTTATATCAAATGGATGCAAACCTGCAAGCCTAATTTTTAAGCACTTTAGTATTTGATAAAAATGCAATATGCAATAAAATGCAATTTCTATACTTACTTACTACATAAATAACATATACCTACATAGTTATCAGACATTGCTATTTCGAGCCCAAGCTCAATACATCTTTATCACAAACAATAATATCTTTGTATAATAAATAGCATAATATTACTAAGCCTATTGTATACTGAAGCATCGATCTATGTAAGTGGAATTTCATTTATACGAAAATTTGAATTTATGCGAGTGTGTTTACCTGTTACATAACATAAATAGCAGTACCTATTTTTTTTAATCATCATCATCACCAGCCTATAATAGTCCACTGCTGGACATAGGCCTCCCCTAATGAGCGCCATAGATGGCATCATTATTTGGGTGCGTATTGAAACAGTGCTTTTAAAAGTCTATTTAGCTTAAGTTTAACGTTATTGAACGTTCTATAATATTTTTAGTGATCTAAGAAAGAGTTCATCTTTATGTATGCACGGTTACGCATAAGGCTGACTGTACTAAACATTCCATCGACCTGCTGGGAAAAGAAATATTATTATTTTTTTAAAGTCGTGGACCTCTTGGGAATCAATATATGAAACTATGTTCTTTGAAAACAATGGAGTCATGGACCTATGGGAATAAACCATAATAACGCAGTACCTATACACGATAGTATATTTAAATCTAATAACGAGTCGAAACTAAATGAAACAAAATGTATTTTGAACTAAACGCTACAGTGGAAATAGTACCTCACTGACCGGTCAGATTGCCCCTGACGTAATATTAAAACAGTAAATAATCAATGACTTTTGGTATTTTTCCGACGCTACTAAATAGTATCTCATTTAGTGCCTATTTATTAATAATCTTGCAGTTGTTAGCTAAACTTTGTCGCGGACACACCTCTGCGGAGACGAGCAGATACATTTTGCTATTGAACTTGAACTTTTAAAGTTTTAATTAAGGTCAGTTTAATCAACTTTTGTTGGTATTGAGACCTAGAGAGGTTGTATTGTAACAGGAATCACTGGTTTCAGATTTTTTTGTTTTTTATAAGTACCTACCTACATAATACGGAGAGGTATATTTTTTTGCAAGTTATATTCAAAGTTTATTGAGTTTTTTATGCAGAACTCTAATTATTTCCCTTAAATAAATGTGTCCACATACGCTGTAATATTAGCTACCATTTGCCAGTGAAAGTCCGGTCGGAATTAGTTCAACCTTTCCCTTCGTATATCAAAACTTGATTCCCTACGAGCCCAGATTCACTCCCTTCGGCTTAGTTGACGTGTTACGTGGCACCCTGTATAAGGTCCGTATTAAATTTTTGTATCATTTAGTAAAATGCTGTTAGGTATTTGCACATTACAGACAGAACGTATATCTAAATCTATTTTTATAGTATAGAAAGATCTTATCTATAACAATTTGAAAAATTCTTTCGCCTTTAGAATCTTATAAAATATCATAATGAATATAGGCCATAGAATACTTAAAAAAAAGTTAGGAATCGTATGAAAACTTCAAAAATGTAACCCAACGTGTAAACCAGTGAAAAACTTTATAATTTTTGTTAAATACCTACCCGTCCGAAGCTGTGGGGCACCGCTAGTCAATTATATACGTTAAGCAAAAGGGGCTTACCTAAGATCCTACCCATTAGGTACTTATATATATACGTTCCATAATCTACATAATTATTCTGTTTACTTTCTTCATTAAATATTTTAAAAGGCAGATTAAACACTGTCGTCGAGGCTTGCCGCCATAACAATTGCAGAGTTTTAGGTGATTGTTTAAGAAACATTCCTAGTACTTACGTATCTTTTTATGATGATCTTTATTGACATAGCTAATAAGGCTCAATTTATTCATCACGCCCGTTGTTAATAAAGATAGAGCCCTCTATAACCAAAGCATATTTAACAGCCATAATCGTACGGAGCGTACCAGTTTAGCAAAAGAATCGGATAAGGCAATACCTTTGTGGGTCTGCGTAGGTACCAACTTCTCTTTAATCAGTGAGATATTTTTTAGTTTTTTGTTCAGAATGCCTGAAAAGAAGATGTCTTCTGAAGAGATCTACGCCCTCGAGGACCGATATGGTTGTCGCAACTATGCTCCAGTGCCAGTGGCGCTGACGAGAGGCGAGGGTATGTTGAATATCTGTATAATCTCTTCTCACTCACTTTATAAAATCCATAAAATTACCCATTTATCAATAATACCTATATAACTTATACAATTAAATTCTTATATTCGCTAAGTTAATTTTTTTTACATATGTGTAGGAATAATGCTAAAAGTCAAATCGTACCTAAACATCTTTGTGACCATCTGTTACTTTTGTTTTATTCTATGCAGAAGCAAAAAAAAATTCAAACTCTTAATATAAATTGACCTTTGTTGTGACAATTCAATTGTCTTGTCTACCTATTTTGATGATTGTCATAAGTACCTAGTGTACCTACCTATCATTTTTATGATTCTATTTATTTTTAACTGACTTAAAAAAGGAGGTTATCAATTTGACCCGTATCTATATAGAGGTACATACGTAATATTTCAATAACTGCCCATTGTTCGTTTAATTGTTAATTAGTTAGTCTATATCAGCTTCTCAATAGTGCCAAATTTCAAGTGTGTATTATGAAGGTACCTACATATGTTTATTCTTTCTCGCCATGTTCTCGCGATGGGTAGGGAACTCCGGATTCCATGATATGATTCCATTAAAAAAATCCTTTTCATTTGAACGGTATTGTTCAACATAGGAAACAGTGCAAATGATTTTGAAGCCGGTTTATTTTTTTTAATAAGGTACTTCTTGTGTAGGTGTATAATATAAATATACTTACTACATACTATTAATATAAATATATTTATTTAAATTAACAGTATGAACAGAACACATAAAGAAAAAAAAATAGATCATAAGATAAACTTCAAACAACTTCTAAACTTATCTTTCAGGAGTATTCGTCTGGGATGTGGAAGGAAAGAAGTACATTGACTTCTTGAGTGCATACTCAGCCGTGAACCAGGGGCACTGCCATCCTAGGATCATTGCTGCACTTAAGAAACAGGCTGATAGGCTGACCCTGACCTCTAGGTTAGATATTTCTATAGATATATCATTTACTCAACATAAATATGTAGCATAAGTAACTTTACTAGCGAAGAAGGTTTAAATTTTATTAGAGTACAGAAATTATAACTACAGCAGTACAATCAGTCAATCTAACCAATAGGAATCATAAATATAAGTCGATTTCCCAAAAAATGGCGCTTAGCCCTTTTTGGCTAGGCATCGATATCTACTTATCTAAGACGCGCTGGCTGCATTGCCCCCCTGCTATATGCCATGCAGGAAGGGAGCAGCTTAGGGGGCATGTACGGCAATATTTTGCCCCCTGCTCCCTCTAGGATAGACCATTTTATAGATTATATCATTTACGCAGCATAAAACTGTAACATAAGTAACATTTACTAGCTAAGAAGATTAAATTTTTATTAGAGTACAGAAATTATAACTACAGAAGTAGGTACAGTCAGTCAATCTAGCCAATCGGAAGCATATCTCGCTGGCTGCATTGTCCCCCTGCTGTATGGCAATATGCGCTGATACTTGCCAGCCCTCGGCATAGACTCTCTGAAAGTTGTTTTAAAACCTAGCTTCGTGGTCTTAGGCCTTCTACTAAAGTGGGCAAATGCTTATGCTCTATCGCGACCTGCATATTTGCAACTCACGAGTAACTCGGCTAACATAAATCAGTTAAAACTACATTAAGGTCTAAGGTTTATCGTAGCACTGGGTTATCAGCTATTTTACTTGAAATAGACAGACATAGCTAGGCTAGGCTAGGCATGCCATCTAGCATGGGGATTGTTCTCTAGGGTAGAATAGATAAGAACACAGAGCAACACGGGCCCCCGGCGGACCGGATAAGAATAACATCGCATCGCCATACATTGCGTAGATCATTCAAGTTGAAGAAAATAATCAACGATTACAAAGTGACGTGATCTCTATCCTAACCTAGACAATAATCCCCGAATTATTCTCACTCGATCGATTGATGCGACACTGAACGAAGGACGAATGTCAGCACACAAACGTGCCTTCCCCAAACAATTGGGTTTTTGTTATAACCACCACGCTTGGCAGGCAGATTAGTGACCGCAGTAAAGTATAAATAAAATACCTACACAAGTTTTTGCCGACGCTGTCGTTGCTGCAGTGTAGATGGAGGTTCCCTTAATCAAGTTCGACATAAATAAATAGTGGACAATTTACACAGAATCATCTATCCCCAAACTAAGCAAAGATTGTGTTACGGGTACTAGATGACTGATACTTAATACAATAAATTACATAGATATAATTTTTATTATACCTACATGGAAAACGACCAGAGCACCGTTATAAATATCTGCAGTTCATAAAAATTTAATTTTTTTTGAGTCGGGAATAATAATATCGGCGCCCGCTATGTTAGGAAACACAATTAGTCGTAATGACTGATAATGATGATTGTTATAGAGCATTCTACTCTGATCAGCTGGGTATCTACGAGAAGTTCATGACCAGTATTTTCGGGTTCGATCGACTGCTGCCGATGAACACAGGCGTCGAGGGAGGCGAAAGCGCTTGCAAGATCGCCAGGAAGTGGGGTTATGATGTCAAGAAGATACCTGATGGGCAAGCGAAGGTACGTTGCAACATGGTGACTTAGATACATAGATAGATTGAAGACTTAATTTTATAAGAGACTTAATTACCTATGTTGAAATAGAGAATTGCATGGCATTTAGTTCGCTCCTTTAGATTAAGTACTATAAAAGCATTGAAGTGAACTAGGAAACAAAGAGATCACTGTCTTTATTTCCTGGTATAAGATAATTAGGTATGTAGGTAGCAGGGGTTAATTACGGGATTCTAAAGAGGTATATTATAGTACCAAGGAGTTAAATAACGGTCACCTTAATTTCCAGATTATCTTCGCAGAAGGTAACTTCTGGGGTCGGACGTTGTCTGCCATCTCGTCGTCTTCGGACCCAGATTGCTTCCAAGGCTTCGGCCCCTACATGCCAGGCTTCAAGCTTGTCCCATACAACAATATCCCGGCTTTGGAGGTAGGTTTGGAGCACTAAAAGCTTTTATATATACCTACTAATATTATAAAGAGGAAAGACCTGATTGTTTGTTTGATATGAATGGAATAGGTTGCGAAACTACTGGACCGATTTGAAAATTCTTTCACTTTTAGAATCCTACATTATGGATGATGAACGTAGGCTATAATATAGAGCACTTTCATAAAAGTTAGAGGTCCCTATGAAAACTTCAATAATCTAACCAAAGGTATGTAAAAATTTCTTACTTTTGAAGTACGAAGTTGATTTTTTAGTGCCGCCTGCTAATCTCGCTAGTGAGTATAATAAACCCATGTTCTTACCATGATAGTAAGTGTTTGCAATCATGACAGTTTCGAATGTATTGGATGGAGTAATCTCGTAACGAAGTTCAGTTAGCACTTTCACGGACACAGATTATATTCGTACGCAGATTAACAAATGACTCAATGTGAGTAGCCAACATCTTTCTTAGGCTGAGGCGTGATGATAAGGGAAGATTTTAATTATGCTCTTATCTATCTATGGCCTTATTAGCATTGCATTCTAAGAACTAGCGTTTAATGTCGCCTCTAATCCTTTTGCAGATAGTAAAACTGAATCTTAGATACGAGACCCTGTGTAATGATAAGTTTTATGGGCATTATTTACTTGACATTTTATTTGATGCTAACGAGTCTAAGTTTATCAGACTACAGATTATAAAGAGAATATTCCTATTTCAAGGCGAGGAATTATTATCATATTTGGTAGAACTGTCGACGGTTGAAAACCACCTTCTGCTTGAAGCTGGTTATCGATTGTGCCGATTCTGTTAACAGTTTCAAGACCTAAGACTGTTTCTGATTAACAGTATAAAGACCAAAGACGCGCATTCTGAATCTATATGTAGTTGTACTTAGGCATGTACATCGTGGGCACACAAAGTGTTAGTTTGTATAGTGGGGTCGTATCGCAGCTACACGGAACGGCAATCTAACCTAACCTAACCTAACATTGGCATGTGCGTTGTGATGCAACTGCAAGTGATAAACATTATGTCAGAAAGCAGTTCCTTCGTTTCAGAACGAACTGAAAGACCCTACGGTGGCTGCGTTCATGGTGGAGCCGATCCAAGGGGAAGCGGGGGTCATCATCCCTGACGACGGGTACTTGCGCCGGGTGAGGGAACTCTGCACCAAGTACAACGTGCTGTGGATCGCTGATGAGGTGCAAACGGGATTGGGTAAGTTTAAGCTATGATAAGCTAAGCCTGGTTTTAGGGTTAAAAACACCATCTTTAACCCTAAAACCGGTCCTGCTCATTTCAGTGTATTAGAAATGGGTAGGTATATATTTGTCGATAACCTTATCATGTTCCTTTATTAATTTTCTTAAAATTGTGGGCCAAAGATATCCACAGTTACAGCGCCCTGAGTAAGGTCTTTTTGTTTTCGTTACATTGACAGCAAATACATTTACTGACAGCTAAAACAAGCAAAAATACCTACATTCCGGAAAATTTGCGACTTTTCTTCCTGTCATGAAAGTTATCTTTTAATACTGTCATAGCCCATCACGCACATTTCTGTGTCCTCGACCGAGAGCTGCGCGGTGCGTGGCGTGTCCTTTCAGATCACACGGCAGTGAAAGGGTTGAATCTTTACACGGCAGTAAAGATGGTTGTTTAAATTTAAGAAATTGAACACATTAAACGTTTGCGACCCGTAGGTAGGTACCGACAGCTAGTCTTCCCATACCTTTTATTTCTTTCCCACACCGGTAACAAACAAACAACTTCTTGGTTTTCAATTTAGGTTTTAAATCGTTTTACAGGTCGTACCGGCAAGCTATTGGCAGTAGACCACGAGGGCGTAAAACCAGATATCCTGATATTGGGCAAAGCGCTGAGTGGGGGAGTGTTGCCAGTATCAGCGGTGCTGGCCAACCATAGCGTCATGGACGTCATCAAGCCTGGCACTCACGGGTCCACGTATGGTGGCAACCCCTTGGCGTGTGCAGTTGCCACTGAGGCTATCAAGGTATTGTAAAAGTGACACGTATATGCAAGTGCATAGCAACCTTCTTCTTTTTGTCGTAGCTGTGAAACGTGTTGGATTGGCTAGTGAATCGGGCCCCTGTTTGTAATCCATTCGAGTGCTTTATAAATCCAAAATAAAAGGATACTAAAGAAATACTTTGTAGTGTTGTCCCTTTTTTCTGGTAGAGATCGATAAGACAATCAATTGTCACATATTTTGTAATTTTTGTCTTATGTATTAATTATTGACGACCGTCTGCGACGCAGGAGGTTGCGGGTTCGATTTCTACGATCTGTAGATATTTTTTCAGTGTTCCGGTCGTTTTCTACGTATGTAAGTAGGTATAATTTAAAAATATCTTTTTAAGTAACTATATTGTATTATGTATATCAGTCAACTAGTACCCATAACACAAGTTCTGCTTAGCTTGGGGCTAGATGATGCTACGTGCTACGAGTAAATATGATTTACTCAAGATAAAAGTTTTTATTAAGTATAATATTAATAGAACATTCGTTTACAGGTTTTAATCGAGGAGAAACTGCCCGAGAAATCCGAGAAACTTGGCGAGATATTCCGCGAGGAGCTGAGAAAGGCTCCGAAGTCCCACATCGCCGTAGTTCGCGGCCGGGGGCTCATGAATGCCATCGTCGCTCATGACAGTCAGTATAATACGCACAAAATCAATACCTACCTCACTGTCATTATAAAGAGAAACTTGGCGAGATATTCCGCGAGGAGCGGAGATAGGCTCCTAAGTCCCACATCGCCGTAGTGCGCGGCCGGGGGCTGATGAATGCCATCGTCGCTCATGACAGTCAGTATAATACGTACAAAATCAATACCTACATACAATAAATATACTCACTGTCATTATTGTTAATAAAATCTTTCCCCGCAAAAATAGGTAAAATCAGAAGGTGTCAACTCGCGTGTATCATTCGAGCGAGTTGACGAATAAGTTCTTTGTTTGTATGTAGGTACTGAACCGATTTGAAAATATCTTTCACCATCAGAGTCCTATATCACCTATCCCTAAATAATATTTTCAAAAATTTAGGGATCCGTATGAAATATTCAATAAAGTAACGTGTAAAAATTTATAATTTTTGAAACTCGCGAAGCTGCGCGGACCTCTAGTGTACCCATAGGGCCAAAGTGTTAGAAAATACCTCTAATGTTCGAGCCCTATTATTTTGCGTACCTAAACAATTTGTCTTCTATTTTTAATCTTATAAATATTTCAGATATCAACGCATACCAAGTATGCCTACGGCTCCGCGACGCCGGCATACTAGCTAAGACAACGCACGGCCAGACCATCCGCCTAGCGCCACCTCTCGTCATCACAGAGCAACAGATCCGCGAGGGCGCCAACATCATCCGCAAAGTCTTCCAGAGTTTCGATAAATAAACAATAGATGGCGCTCACTCCCTCCTATTATACCATTCATTATATTCCCACAGTTGACCGCCCCTTTCCAAATCAGCAGGGTTTTGTTATAAGCTCTATGCTTAGAGGATTGGTGATAGCTGTGGGGTTGTTAAAATACAGAGCTTCCTGCTGCCTTTCCCCTGGTAGTCCCCCTTTCACGACATCAGAGGGCTGTGTTGGAGGGGTCTATTCTTACGCCGTGAGCGCTCACTCACTCAATATGACCAACATAATTATGTTTAATATATGACGTCAAAGTGCTGTATAATAAAGCTTTAAATAAAGACCTGTTGATCTACACGGTAATCGCTACCCAGAGCGGTAGCGGTAAATTTCGGTGTGATTATTTGATAATATAGGTACGAACTGTAGATAATATAGTGTTGAATTTTGTCACTGCGCCACATTTAGTTTCTTATTGTAAGTTTTCGAGTTTATTCTTGAATGCGTTTATTGATGTGCCTTAGATATTTTTTTCTGGTGAAAGTTTCATAATGTGCACCACTTCATTGCGAATAAAATGTTGCGTGGCAAAGGTTTTCGCAGAGTCAGTTTAGACTAGGAATAGGTTGATTCCTAGCTAGGATTCGACTATCTTTAGAAAGCGAATGGGTCTAAACTGGTCTTTATTTATGCTACCAAAGAACATACTTTTTACCAATATACAAACAGATAACATAGTGACACTGTGTTTAAGTTTTGCCATAATAGAACCTATATTTCCAGCCTAACTCAATATTAGTCAACAAACCACCCATAATTTACCTATTCATTCTGTTGCCGCGTCTTTTCATATGAAATTTAGTTGGCGATTTGAGGGTCTTCTTCAGTAAATAGTACTAACAATTCTATCTGAAACTCAAAGCGAGTTTTTGATTTATGTGACTTGGTTTGTTTACAAACATTTTACATCAAATTTGGATGGTGTATAGATGGCGTGGCTATGCATGTTTAGTTTATACGTAGGTTTATGGTAACCGTTCTACCAGCAAATCGAATAATATATTCTATTAAACTATGAATAAAATATTAAATAATTGTTACATAATTTATTTTAAATATAATCCATAATCTCACAACACACTTATAATCACAGTTCAGTTGAGGTAAATACTGTACAATTTGCATTAGGTATATGAAAACATTAAGGCGTGACCCCGACCTAAATAAGAGCCGCCACTTATACAGGGTTACAGGTAGATAAACAATTAGATCTTAAAGGAGATTTGGGTAGATCAAGACGAACAACTTTTGTTCTTTGACTTTGTCTATTTCAATGATATTTTTCGATACAAAAAATAAATAAGTAAATTTCGAGTTCTGATCTTCTGAGCTCTATGTAGCCGGTCACAGATTAAAGCCATGATACGAACGCAGCTCAAGCCAGTAACAGATTAAGACAAATCGATACATGACGAGGCACGTGGTGGTGCTTGTGTGTCGGTATCTAGCAAAGAAAGGGGTTCTGTTTTTTTGTATTACGTTTTGGCGAAAGTCAAAGAATAAAAGTTAGTCTTGATTTAAGCAAGTCGCCTTTAAGAGGTTATTGCTTATCTGCCGATAACCCTGTATAGGCAGAGATACGAAGTTGCCCTTTGTGGCCACCAAACTCTATTTTCGCATCTATGTCTAAACTATACAAAATAAAACTGTTACAAATGCATTAAAAAGCTTATAATAGCTATCACAAACTGCGCAAAATAATTAAATTTACTCTGTTCAACGTTATATTAATATAATAAAAAAGGTGGTGACTTTGGCTCGGGGTAGCGCCTTAAGTCACGATTGTGACAGCAATAAGGTGGATAAATATCACAAGCTTTGTTCCTCTGGCACTTAAAATAAGTTCTTCGACTTGTGCATTAATATGATTGACATTTAATACTTTCGAGCACGCAGGTTTTCGAAACACCAATCTTAAACATCGAAATTCTAACTTATTTTATTAAGGTTTTGTTACAATTTCACATTAGCCTCAAAAAAGTGCCATAACACACAAAAAATAACCAGAGTTGATTATATACACTCTTAACAATATAAATTTACTGGTTTATATCATGGTAAGTAACAAGTATACTAACATAAGTATACAAGTATACATCTTTGTACTGAACTTAGTTCTATATTGTAGCATTCATATTGCATCTAGGACGCCAATTTGCGTCCGCATTGTGTCAGTCAATTTTGATAGGAGGATACTTTCGTCTAACGGCATTTTTGGACTTTCTAGCAGACCTGAAACAAACATAAATAAATATAAACAATTAACAATACACACAGGACCAGATTTTTCGCCATAGCATGTCAGATATGCAAGAAAACTGACCACAATTTGCGCACTAATGTACAAAAAACGCACAAATACTCCGGCAAGGTGGGATGACGATCTGGGAAAGACTGCAGGCAGATGCTGGATGCGAAAAAGCTGAAGATAGGCATTAGGGGAGGCCTATGTCCAGCAGTGTACTAATGTGGGCTGATCACGATGATAAATAAATAAATAATGATCGACAATCGACACAGGATCATCTAGCCCCAAGCTTGGGGAAATGGTGAATTGTACGACCTTTTTAAAAATATTTCAAAAAGTAAGAAACCTCTCGATATTTCAAAAACTGTTTTGAGATGCTTAAACCGATACCTTACGTTTGATTTGATACAACTTTGTAGGTCTCTCTTAAACTTTTGACATCTAAACTTGTAATGACAATCTTCATTTTAATTTTTTTCTTTAAAGCGTACAGCAAAGGCGCACGAAATTAGTTACTGTTTTAAATTTTAAGTCAATAGCTGCTGTAGTTGCTGAGATATTAAAGACTGAAAACAGGACAGGAAAAAGCGAGACCAGACGATAAGGGTTTTGAAACCGATCTCCAAAGACTAAAAATCAATATACGTGTATTCTTATACCTATTTTCTTTTATTTTTTCATAAAATTATCCACGCTGAAGTGATAAATCCAGCCTATACAAAAAACAAAAGGGGATTACAGTAACTTTAAAAATATTTCTGATACTCCGTATTTCATACCAGGTTTATTTGTTTACGGTACTATGTAAAGGCCTGACGTCAGTATAACAAATATTCCTCCTCCGAAATAATTTATCACTCGTCGTCGCAGGGATTTAAATGATAATTTTAACCTTCAATGTGAGTAAAATGTCATTTATTATCTGAGTAAATAGAATAATGAAAACGTGAAGTTTATTGGTTGACAACCAACAGCTTATCTCCTGTTTCTTTTGGACTTCTTCCATTTGTGAATAATAAAATTAATTGAAGAGAAAACCAATAAAACCTTCTTTTTTATTTTATTATTATAATAATGGTATTACTTGAATTGTCTAAGTGCTTGTAAGCCTAAACAAAGTTAGAGAAAACTGAAATCTTTGTTTTACTTACTACATTTTATAATGTAGAGCATTAAAATGTAACCCGAAAGTATTTTTAAGTCGAAAGTTCATTGACTCGAGACTCAGTAGGTGGTTACAATGAATGCAAAAATTTGATATTCAAACAGTAATTTAGTTCATAAATGCCGAATAATTAAAAGCAGTATGTTTAATTCCACTAGCTTAACTCGAGCCTTCGCACGCAATTATGTGAGATTATATATTAAAAAATAAAAGAAACTAAAAAGGGACTTATAATTGTCTCGGTATTTTTAAGTTATGCGGGAAAAATTACTAATCCCTCGTGAATAACATTTTTATGGTATAATTTTTAGATCATTCTCATAACAAAATAATCATGTAAATCGGTACACCATTCACGAAGAAATCAATATAAAAACATAGGTAGGTAAAGGTACATTCGGCTGAACAAAGAACGTCCTCCTTTTTTGTAGACGGTAAATTTTTTTTTAGGTATGGTCGTATGTAACAATATACCAAATAGCACCTAATAACAAGATGCAGATGGACATAGTAACTTTCGTATGTTTTTTCATAGTTGGCTTGACCACAATCTGCATTGTATTATGTTCTGTGATGCGCACTCGTTCAGTCAGACCTACGCGGTAAAACTTTTGAAACTATCATGGTTATTAACTCTGCAACGTTATACAAAGAAAGAGGGTAGATCGGTATATCTGCCAATAAAATCCAACTCGCAGTGACCTTCAGTTGTTTCGTGATCATGGCGCATGAAACTGTGCCGAAATATTTGAAAACTCAAAACTCTGATCATGGTAAATAATATCCCGTTATAAATGACTTTAGAACTACGCGGTTTTCCCTACCTAGAGGTGTAACGGTAAAAAACGCTCGGATTTACCTCTGTTTCAAGCTGGTACCGCCCGTTTTTAAGTAAAACCTAAATTTCTATTCGTCTAATAAGCCTACGATTACCGTCTGTTTTTGTTACCGCCCTGGGTCGAATTATTCTACTAAACACAAGGCCCTTTACAATGGTACTCGTATCGTCGTAGTATCATCCAAAGATGAAAAAACTCTAGATAGAGCGTGCGGTGCTATTTAATTGTGTTTAGTTTGTTTTCTATAATTTTATGTAGCATTATATGGACCTCTAAGTCTGAAATAAAGAATATAATTATATTTTTATTTTGTTTAAACTGGGAGATTGATAGAATCGTTTCAACATTGGCACCTGACACGCGTCACTCATCTTTCATCAAAGAATGTGTAATTCTGAGACGACACCATTGTTATGGTAAAGCGTTTAATTTAGTAGGTATGTTAGTCTGTAAGGTTAGTAAGGTAAGTCAGTAAGGTAATTTTTATGGGCCCTAGAATACGTTTTAAGGTCTAACTTTTCTTAAGATCATTAAATTTTTTTTTGTGTATACCGAGTATACAGGACTCTATTCAGCGAGGGGCTTAAAATCTTTTCATAACCACAGCTGGAACGTCGAATCTAAGATATAAGCTATCTCGGACCGGAAACCGTGCAAAGCGTTTCATACTCAATCATGTCGTATTTCTGAACGTAAAGGCCGTTTAGAAACGTCAACGCTTTTAAACGCAATGGCGTGCTGATTGGCATACGGCGGTGCAATACAAACTGCATTTATGCCTGGCCACTTCAATCGCGTGCGGCAAAGTGTTGACCTAATTATGTTATGAGGTCGCGAGTGTCAATGGTAGGAAAACATCGTTTAGGAATCGAGTGCTATTTATTACTGAACATTGCTTGCTGTGTGGTGCCAGCATAGAATTTCACCACCTCTACCCGTGGGTGTCGTAAGAGGCGACTAAGGGAGACACACCGGGGTCGGGCAGCAGCGCCCTCTGCAGGACAACACCATCGAACTGCGATCCCCAACCCGCATGCCCAGCGTGGGCATTATGGGCAATTACCCCCAAATGATAAATAATGCCATCTATGGCGCTCATTAGGGGAGGCCTGAGGTCCAGCAGTGGACTATTATAGGCTGACGATGATTGCTTGTACGACCGTAAATTTAGACAACAAAATATCTCGCGGTGGACTAGACTCCTGTAGTCCGTTTGTGAGTCGTTCATTATTCCTCCAAAATCAAAGTGCTTTATTTCCTTTAGACCTTACAGGACTCTTGGACACGTCACAAAATACAACCAGCGTTATGTTTTTCACGATTTTGTAAGACATAAATCGTGATAGGTGAGAACTAGCTTTTTGTTTCTTTGAACAATGTGTTACTGTTAAAGAAATTCTGTGTTAATAAATATTGTGTCCTTCCCTAGGGGACGATATCACTATATACGATATGACTACCAAATTTCATAGGAATCTGTTCAGTTGTGAAAAAGGCATAGACAGATCAGCTGTTTTCCCATTTAAAATAGAGGACCTCCAAGTGTCTATCAATCAATCAATTTGATTTATTTCCTTTATACCTTATAGAACTCTTGGACACGTCAGAAAATACAAATTACACAACTAATACTGGGAAATAATGTGATCACTTTGATTCATTGTTCACTTCAATGTTTTTGAGGTAAAGAAACGAACAAGAAAGTTAGTTGTGGAGTTGGAGCGAAACTCGTCCCATACATTTTTATCGTCTAGCTAGATAATCTGATATTTTATAGTAAGCTTTTTTGCAAATAATTATTTTGACAATCCGCTTGAATTTATTTATAGATATATTTTGCAATTCTAATGAAGTTTTGTTGAAGCGTATACCCTTTATAAGATATACATATTAATTCTATCTTTAAACAATAATAGCAGAAGATTTGTGAAAGAACCCAAACGCTATTGGGGTTTTGTTGAAGTCCTTTAGAAGATATATTAATTCTATCTTAACATAATAATAGCATAAGATTTGTAAATGAGCCTACCTTCATTGATACAATCCCAGCACTCTTGTATTTCATACCCGAGCCCGGCACTATTGTGGAAGTTAAACTTGTACTTTCCCTTTGGCAGTGTCCATTCCGTGCTGTTCGCTGCTGATATGTGCAGAACTGTAGGGCACCAGAAGTAGTCCAACTGGAAATAAATAAACACTTAAATAATGCTAGACTATCCCTAGAGCTCAACAGCATCATTTAGCCTCAAAGTAAGCATGGGTACTACATAAATAATGTATAAAAAAGGGGTGTTTTTTCACATTGGAGTCGGTTCAACTAGGTACCTGACAAAGCAAGAATTTGATAATCTAAAAGTTAATATTTTGTATTGTAATAAAATAAAATAAACTCACCGCAACCGCACCCTTAGTCCCAACAATCTCAGCCTTATTCGTCATATTAGCCCTCGTATGCGCGGACAGCGTCGCGGTCCGTCCGTCCTTGTACTTGAGCGCGCAGGATATAGACTCGTCCACGCCCGCCTTGCTCAGGTGCCCGGTGCAAACCATATCCGTGGGCGGGTCCTTGTATAGATACTGGACTAGCTGCAGCATGTACAAACCTAGGTCTAAGACCGCGCCGCCGCCTAAGTCCTTCATTCTGGAAGGAGTGATTATATCTTGAGGTTCACAGAGGTACAAAGAAGTTTAAGCTTTCAAGCAGGGTTAGTTTAATGATATTGTTATTTCTTAGGAATTACCCCGAGTCGGTCATTTTTCATGTTGACATGGTGAACAAATCAACGCTTTTGTAAAATTTATTTATTTCTTTATTCAAAATGTTGGTGAAACTGACAGCTAGGTTTACAAAGATTTAGATGCATATTATAGAATATGCCTGTAAATAATAGAAAAATACTGGGAAAATAGAATTAAAATACGTAACAAACTTATTGTAGTTTAAACTTGAAACAATTGGTCACTAACTGTCTAAGCTTACTTGTACATATACCTAAGTGTGACAGCAATGCATACGTCAGTAGAAAAAAAGGCAATAAAATACTTACAAGTTCCTTTCGATGTCATTAATTTCCACTCCAAACTGTATACTGATGTGATATATCTCCCCCAGTCCCCCGGCAGCTATATGCTGATCTAAAGCATCGTACGCTGGGAAGAATCTCGACCACATTCCTTCTAGAAGAAACAGTTTCCTCTCCCTCGCTAAGTCCACTAGCGATTTAGTTTCCTTGTACGACATGCCCATTGGTTTCTCACACAGAACGTGTTTGCCGTTCTCAAGCATCAGTTTCGTTATTTCATAATGTTGGAGGTTGAGGACACTGACGAAGACAATGTCTGTAACGATGGTATGATAGAATGTAGGTACGAAATGTAGTAGGAATCGGGAACGGCTGATGGGCTGAGGATTGGAAATTATAAAGGGTGCCAGAATGATAGAAGCACTGAGGAGGCTAACAGAGGGAAAATGAAAGATAAATAAATATATTAATTAAATAATGCTGGACAATCTACACATTATCATCTAGCCCCAAGATGTACAAGGTGACTGATATACTTAAAACAATATACATAGTATAAAACAAAGTCGCAAAGTCTATCTGTTTGTTCCTATGTATGCTTAGATCTTTAACACTACGCAACGGATTTTGATGCGGTGTTTTAATAGATAAAATGATCCAAGAGGAAGATTTTTGTATCAGCATTGCAACCGTGCGAAGCATGAGCGCGTCGCTAGTAATACAATATATTACATAGATATTATTTTAGTTTACATATAAAAGGACCAGAACACCCAGAACAAAATATCTGCAGATCGTACTTAAATTTGTCCCTAGGCAATCGAACCTGCATCTTCATGCGTCGCAGGCGGACCTTCGCCCACCGCGACATAGAGGTCGTCAATAAATGTTGCTGGACATGACACACTGCCCCAAACTAAGCAGAGGTTATGTTATGGGTTAGTATGGTACTAGATAAGATATCTGTTAAACTTGACTTAATATTTATGATGAATCGAAACCACATCGACCTTCGTCCGCTACACTACTGAGGTCGTCAACTATATCCAGCGGTGGGTGATCATGATCACAGCCTGATATCAAGATGATGATAACAAAAATTCCACACATCTAAACAAAAAAACAGCTGTTTAAAACTGCATTTTCTCACAGCATTTTCATAGGAATGTTACGATCAAATTACTGTATAAAATGTTTAGGAAGCTCATGGTATGTGAAATCCCACGCAACGTACATATGTCGTAACCTGAGTCAGTATGTTTATGACTATTATGAAACAAGGTTAATATATTTAATTGGCTGTAAGGACATTGCGACTAGGTACCAGAAGCAATTACCATGTTAATAGGAACTCGTTACGGAAGTTTTATGATTAGCTAAACTATAGCGAGACATTGCAATGTTCATGTTTACAAATTTCACAGTCAAATTCAAGGCCAGCCGAATCGTTTTAAGAGACGTACATAACGAAAATACATTTTCATGTTAAATGTGTAAAATGCTTAAGCTACGTTTTTAATTCTAAGAGCGGAAATCTGAGCAGAGCATTACTATATTGGTTCTGGAATTTTCTTGTGACGCAAACCAGAAACCTTTTGTGGTTTTAACCACTATAAGATACGTATACTGAGTACATACAGTATACTACCTATTAGTTTCAATAATCGATACCTGCTACTCACCCTATCCTACTAATGTTAGGTATAATACAAAGGCAAGTTTGTGCTGTTGTGAAAAGTTTGTAAGAAGAACAATAAAACAATTGAGTGGATCAGGGTAAAATTTTTCTGAAGTTGTGGACCTAAAATAACTTAGAGGCCCTAAAAAAAGTAAAGCATACGAAGCCGCTGGCACAAGCTACCATTAACTAACGGCTATAGAATCGCTCAGAACACAGAAAACATGTAATTTACAATTAAACCGTTTACCTATAGACTCATCACGCGCCAATGACTCATAGCCTTCGTATGCCGTGGCGATATTGTGTAGCGTGGCCAATCTGTGTACCCGCTCGAGATCTTTGCCAGCTATGGCGACGACCTTGTGCTGGTCTGCTGGCAGCGTCGCCAGTGCTGTTAGGAAGTCATGTGTGATCATGCCGACGCCGGCGACGCCCCACTTTAGCAGGATTCCCATCTGCAACGGAAGGTTATTCAGGATATCATAATGTAAGATTTCGAACCTCTAATTCTGCTTCTTCTTTCTCCTTGGCAGTCCCTGAACCTGCATTCGGGAGCTTACGTCTGCAATATTAACTATCCGAGAATTGATTCGAGCATTATATTGCCTAACTGACTGTCTAGTAAGAGTACCTGGTCGAGTAAACATATTCAGTTACCTAGGTGTAATATACCTAGTACACAACATAAGCTCTGCTCACCTAGATGCTGTGCGAATTGTTCAGCATTACATATTTATTTAATCCTTTGAGTATTCAGACTACAAATTACACGTTACCCACTCCCTTTAATACTCTCCCTAGTCCCCGTACTCACTGATGTAATGCTCGATAAAGTTTTTCATTACAGACGCCAGCACCCGACCAGGGACCGTTTTAGGTGTAATATTCACTGTTCCCACACAGCCCCCCAGATCGGCGGCATCCCGAATACGGTATATCACTAGTAATAATAATAAGCAACTTTCCATGGTCGGAATGAAAGAAGAGCTCCGTGATGACCGGAACTCACTCTTCAAGAACGTCAAATCTTTAATTTGGACACCGGTCTCCATTATGGCACATTAGAAGCTAACGGGCTTATGATTTTCACGTAGGTAAAACAGTTTCTTGACGTCGAATGATGGATAAGGCCGGTGATTTCACTCAAACATTTTCTAAGATAAGATTAATGTTTGATAAAATAGCCCCTTTGTGCTATGTCACATTCAGAATAAAGCAAAGCTGTTGTTACTGCTAGCTTGACAGAGACATCAGAGACTTCACCAAAAGTAAACCGGATCCCAGTTTGGCAAAATATCCTAACCTACCTACCTCACTTGTTCACTTTATTCAGAATTATTTTATAAATGCAGCCTCGTTAATCTACCACAACGAGAATGAAGATTGCATTTGCATGTGTTAGTTTAAATTTAAATTTTAAAAATCCTTTGTGTTAAATACCATTATAGTTTCAAAAGTTTTATTAAAATGAAGTTGGAATGATATATCTATAATCATATGATTTTTTTTTTGGCAACCGTAGTACCATCTCCGCTATCGAAGTTAAAGGTCAATAGCTTTTGCTAAAGATAATGATCCTTTATTTATCTACGTCGTTAAAATATTCATCTTCTTTTGATAAAGAAAGTTAAGGTTCAAGGATTGTTCAACAGTAAGAGACTGTTGCAATATTGACAGATTGGAAGGTAACAACTCAAAGTTGAAGATACCTAGGTACAGATGAAACAGTAAGTAGATAAATAGTGAGTTAAGAAAAATTACGAGATATTAGTCTCCATTCAAGTTACAAGGACAGGAAATAAAATAATTTACGACACCACAGGGAAAACCGTAAAAAACTCGGGCAATCTATTTCCAAACAACGAAAAACCTTCCTTTGTTTGAACAAACTAAATTAACAAACTAAATTAACAACTGTGCTCACTCACCGTGCTTCGGAAAAAACTATCCGAGGACTGTCACTAGAGGAAACAAAACCAACTAAATTCAATAGTCCATGAAACTCTACACCACACGTTTCAGCAGAACCGACGTAATTTAACACTGAATAACGAATGTTACGAAAACATAGATATAGGTATGTTTAGATAAAGCCGAATAAAACACATAGGTATTAGTCTTATCAAAGATAATCGTGTAAAAATAAAGGTAGCATGTTATCTCAAGTTTTTCTGTGTTATGTCTACCGAGATTTGTCCTCGCTCCACGGAGTGACGTTGTATGTGTTAATTGGAGTGAAAAGTGGACATCTGTTGATAGGTTAAATTGTAGAGTATACAGACAATTAAATACGTTTATGCAATACCTACGGGAGTATACCCCTACAGTTGTAGTGTAGCTAGGGCTAGAAATCTATTAGAAGCGGCAATCGGATTCCCGATCGATGAAAATGGTTTCATTGCCAGTTAACTGCAGATTCTATTCTATCAATAGGTTTGTAATATTCAATATTGTGAATATTAATATTTAGCACGCCGACAGTTCAGCTGGCCTTGTCGTGCGCGGGAAATAAATGAGCGAAAATTATAGTTGAATAGGTAAAATCAGAGCCAAGTTCACTGCTATCTAAGGAATCTAGGCAGGGTCTGACATGCTGGATTATTTTCTGCTCAGCGCATCGCACAACTTTGCAATCAAAGTTGATGAAGGATATTTGGGCAAAGGTACATAGTATAACACTGCATCACCTAGCCAAAGTAGACATGGGTACAAAAAAACTATTATAAATAACATCTATGGGCTGTAATCAAAGACAAGAACTGAACATGATATCTATAAGCAATTAAAGCAAATTAAATTATTACCTACATTAATTTAATGAGGAACTTAAGAAGTTAAAAAGTTGTGTTACATACATAACATAAACATAAGTTATTTTTCTTTTGATTTAGAGGCACCTCTATATTTTTCTTAAGACAATGGTTTCAATTTCCACTCCTGACACTGAGTTGATTGCAAAGATTCATTGTTATGAGAGTATTGTTAGCATCATTAAAACAGTTTGTTTATAATCATGACAGTCATTGTCTAAACATCTACATTATAGATACACTTACTGGTCACTGGAGTCTGCCTACATTAAGGTCGGGGCTTTAGGTTTTACATCGCATATTTTTTAACAAGATGATCAATCATGATCGACGACATTGGTGATCTATCTTGAACATTTTCTTTATCAAAAACGATAAATCATTTATCACTGTAACGTTACAAGCTTAGCTGCTAGTTCGATTTTATATTATTAATTTATTTATTTTTACTTTTTTTCTGATCCCCTGTGAGTATAGGTTATAATTAGTATTTGCCATTATTAATGTAAGTGTGCGAGTTGAATGTGTTTAGGTAATTAACTATATGGGTAAATGCATTCAATATTAATTTTTTTTAATTAGAGACTGAAGCTAACTTACTAACCTTATCATGGTTTATGTTAGCTATAGATTAATAAAGTACTTACGGTAAAACATAAATAAATGAAAAAAAAATATAGTAGGTGTTATAAACATTTATACATCTAGTCCCTGAATTTCTAAGCCATCACCATTAGCCAGAGTTTTATCAAATTATAATCTACTGCACTATATACTCTTCTTGTTATATAGCCAGGGAATTCTTACTCCCTGTTTCAATGATAATTTTATAAACTCAAAAAAAAAAGTCAAATGACTTTTTAGGTAAAAACTTGACAATAATTTCTAGTTTGTAAGCCTAAAAAAAATATACGAACTCAGATAATGTAGAAACAAACAAGAGTTAAAATACAGAACCACAATTTTGAGGAGGACAGAAGGTCTGGGTTAATTAACCAAAATGAATTTCAATTACAGATATGGGCATGGGCTTCATAAAGTTTCCTTCTTCAAGGCAATCAACCAGAAATAAATTAGTAGAGGCAGATAGGAAATGTTATGGAAGCTACAGGTAAAAATAGACTGTGCAGATAAAATGAAAAATGTATGAACTCACAGTAATTTTTGGTAATTCTGGAGAGTGGAAGGATGTCGGCGGCTGTACGGGCTAGTACCGCCGTAAATTTTCAGCAGAAGCCACCAAGTGTTTTGTAAGAAATAACATAAAGGTCGTTCATTGACCTGCTGCTTTTGACGATAGGTAGGAATTTTATAGAATTGTACGTTGTTTGTAATATTGTTCAGTTGAGTACTATAAATCAAGCATTTTGACGAATTAAAGCAATCGGATAGATAGATACACACAACGAAATTGAACCGCAAAAGCAAACAAACAACGATAGACGGATGCGATGATCATCATGGGAGTTCTGTTTTGGGTTGCCAGACTTGCCAGCATGAGACTGCGAGAATTAGTGACAGGCAGAAAGAGGTATGAAGAAAGAATTTCACTACCAAATATAATTTTCTATTCCTACGTGGCATCCAGAGGAATAAAATATGTAGATAAGCAAGTCATTTTTTCCTTGATTTAGATACATAGTACTCCTTGCTCGTACAATCTTATACAAGGTGTAACAAAATATGTGTACTAAGCCGAAGGGGGAGGTTTCAGACCCCAATGGTGATCAGTTGTGGGGTGTAGATAATTAAAAATTCCTTTTTTTCGTTTCCCATATAAGAAGTTTTTTTTTTTAAAGTAACAACCCTATCCGGGTAACCTATACATACCTACTACCACTGCAGCAAGGCAAGCACGGGCTTTCTTGTCTTAGGTAGAATAGACAAAAATTACGTCACTTTGTCATCAAATGCGTAAATTATTTGAAATTAATTTCTTCAACTTCAATAATGTACGCAATGTATGGCGATGCGATGTCATTATTGTCTATTCTACCCTAGAGAACAATCGCCGTGCTTGGCCTACAGGTAGGTAGGTATTTATCTTCGTAGAGTTCAGCTATGGCGGGGCAGGAGACTACCTAGTCTATCTATTTATCTATCTATCACTCTACATCTGTGACCATACTGAGGTCATAGTCACAGGTACAAGAAACCGCTACCTTTAGGGTTGTCACTTCGTAAAAAATCAGCTGTAAGTCGTTGAACAAAAGTTGGTCCCGGGGGGGTAGAAATTCACCCCCTTTCGCTTAGTACACATATTTTGTTACACGGTGTATATAAATTTATAGGTAATGTACCTACTCTGTTCGAGAATCCAAAACATTTTATGGCTACAAAGATATTGAACAATGATAGAAAACTAAGCAAAAACTGACAACAGTAACATAATAAAAATATGGTAATAGGTAAATAATAATAATAAATATTAACCTACTTAAACACTAAAACGAAATTACTTAGAAATAAAGTTAAAAATGCTAATGATAGTAAATTTATATACTCGTGTATGGAGCTCCCCAGAACAGTTTTTTTTCAAGCTTTTGCTTTTATTTCAATACGACATGTTGACGGTGATTTTTGTGATGGTTTTAACATGTTATCCAGATATGCCCTTAGTTGGTGTAACCCATATATTTAAAAAAAAATCTAGAATTCGAGAAGCGCTTTACCTTTCAAAATTAAGAATCCTCGTAGGTACCCAGTTTAGGTCCCAACATACCGATAATAATACTAGAATTAAAGCTAACTATTAATAAAAAATCTCAGTGTTCGCATCGTCTTCTAGATATCGTCGGTGCGCCTGCCATAATCGTTATGTGTTTTTGAGCAAGTTTTCAGGAGGGACTAAAAACTGTTTTACTTAATTATTATTTGACATATAAATAATTCAAAAATGCAGAATCATGGCAAAATATATCTTTTCTGTATTGAGCTAAGAACAATAGGAATACAATGTGCATATAAGGCACAATATTTATTTTTTGTCATTTTATGCACATATCAGATTTGTGTTGCGGTTGCCATTTCTTACATGTGAAAATATGCACATGTAGAATTTGTCAGAAGCTTTAACACTAGAAAACTAAGTCCATCATAATACTACAAGTGCATTACGAAACCAATCTTTGAACCAAAGTTCAAAGAAAATCAATTTTTATGAAATAAAAAGAACTTAAACCATGATAACCATGTAAAAAAAATTTTTTTATCAGAATTTAAAACTTTATTGAGCAATTAAATATTTCAGTTATCTACTAAGCTAGGTAACATGTTAAGTAGGTATAAACGTGGAAACTCTCTTAAATTTATACTAAGCAGGAAAATATGTTTCTATTCTAAATTTGACTAAAATCATATTAAATGTTTCAATATCTAACCTAATTCATATTTTTGAACTTCAGCTTGATTTTCCTGAAGAAAATATGTCAGCATTCAAACATTGGCTACTTCGAACATTTTTGACTATTCAAGTTAGAGATTGACGTTTGTACCCGTTTGTACCTCAGAGAGTTGACTGAAACCATGTTTATTGATTCAATATCTATCAGAATTACTCACATTTCAGAACCTGGGCATGATTACTCTGAAAGAACTCTTGCATTTACCGAAAATCGACATTTCTTAAGAATTTCGAAGATTCAAGTAGGATTTTGACGTTTGTACCCGTTTTTACCTTCAAGATTTTACTCAAATCATATTATTTGTTTCAATATCTATTCTCATCATTCATTGCTTTGTACTTCAGCTTGATTTTCCTGAAGAAAATATGTCAGTATTCAAAAATTGGCTACTTCAAACATTTTTGACTATTCAAGTTAGAAATTGACGTTTGTACCCGTTTGTATCTGCAAAGATGTGACTAAAATCATGTTAATTGATTCAATATCTATCAGAATCACTCAAATTTCAGAATCTGGGCATGATTTCCCTGAAAAAGCTTTTGCATTTTCCAAAAATCGACCAATCGAAAGAATTTTGAAGATTCAAGTAGGATTTTGACGTTTGTACCCGTTTTTACCTACAAGATTTTACTCAAATCATATTATTTGTTTCAATATCTATTCTCATCATTCATTGCTTTGTACTTCAGCTTGATTTTCCTGAAGAAAATATGTCAGTATTCAAAAATTGGCTACTTCAAACATTTTTGACTATTCAAGTTAGAGATTGACGTTTGTACCCGTTTGTACCTCAGAGATTTGAATGAAATCATGTTATTTGTTTCAATATCTATCCTCATCATTCAAAGTTTTGTACTTCAGCTTGATTTTCCTGAAGAAAATATGTCAGTATTCAAAAATTGGCTACTTCGAATATTTTGACTATTCAAGTTGGATTTTGACGTTTGTACCTCTAAGATTCGACAGAAGTCATATTAACTGTTTTAAAATCTGACCTAATCATTCATATTTTTGAACTTCAGCTTGATTTTCCTGAAGAAAATATGTCGGTATTCAAAAATTGGTTACTTCGAACATTTTTGACTATTCAAGTTAGAGATTGACATTTGTACCCGTTTGTACCCCCAAAATAAGACTGAATACATGTTAATTGATTCAAAATCTATCATAACCACTCATATTTCAGAACATGGGCATGATTTTCCTGAAAAAATTTTTGCATTTTCCGAAAATCGACCTTTTTAAAGAATTTCGAAGGTTCAAGTTAAATTTAGACGTTTGTACCTGTTGTACCTCCAAGTTGTGACTGAAATCATGTTGATTAATTCAATACCTATCATAATTACTCATAGTTTAGAACCTAGGTATGATTTTCCAGAAAAAACTTTAGCATTTTCCGATAATAGAAATTGGTTAAAGAATTTCGCAGATTCAAGTTGGATTTTGACGTTTGTACCCGATTGTAGGTACCTCTAAGATTTGACTTAAATCATATTAATTGTTTCAATATCTATTCTAATCAATCATATTTTTGAATCTCTGCTTATTTTCCTGAAGAAAATATGTCAGCATTCAAACATTTTTGACTATTCAAGTTAGAGATTGACGTTTGTACCCATTTGTACCTGCAAGATGTGACTAAAATCATGTTAGGTAATTGATTCAATATCTATCATAATCACTCATACTTCAGAACCTGGGCATGATTTCCCTGAAAGAACTCTAGCATTTTCCGAAAATCGACCATTCTAAAGTACCTATTTCCAAGATTCAAGTTGAGTTTTGACCTTTGTACGCGTTTGTAACTCCGAAATTTGACTGAAATCTTGTTTATTTACTTAATATCTATCATAATCATTCACACTGAAGAACCTCAACTTGATTTTTCTCAAGAAACTTTTTAATTTTTTATGTCAAACGTTCAAATGCGATGTTTTGATTTTAATTTCAGGTTTACGTTGTTTTGTTTTTCTTTCTTCAGTCTGAAACTTTTATTTCATGTCTTTAAAATGTAGACAATTTCAAGCCCTACCAAATTATGTGCCTAATTTCCATAAAATGTTTGGTTTTGATTAATCGACTCATGAATTTAACTTTGTAGATCAAAATCGAGCATGAAAATCCTCCTCCTCCCCATATCTTTTACCCCCCTAGGGTACAAACGAAAATATTGTACCGACAAAATTTTCGTACAGTTGGCAGCACTGCACAAAGCACTGAAATGTAGGTAATATAAGTACTCACCAGTGTTCAGTTAAACAAAGTTTTAGTATTGTTTACTTCTGCACAAAACACATGAAGCGCGCGAAAAGAATGTTACCATAATTTACCAAACCGTCTATGTGTAGACCAAATCCGTTATGTGCAAAAAATTGACCAAAAAAATTTTTTGCGAACACATAGCAGATTTTTCATTGCCACAAATTCGAATGACTTGCACATAACGAATTTGTCAAAACGATTTCTAGAAGGAATTTGCACATAATTGTTTTTTCAATCGACGCAGAACACAAAAATGATGCCAGCTATCAAATAAAAAAAAAATAAAAAAAGTGCACATAACGATTCTGGCAGGCGCACCGACGATATAACACTTCAAGTTTGTAGTTAGTAACACAATTATTACATTACATGGCAGTGACATTTTCACTGGTTTTGACATATGACTTGGGCGAATTTACATTCACTCAGTTATGCACAGCTGATAAAACTTATTCCTTTGTCTGAGGCAAGGTCTGAGGATAAAACTCAAAATATAGACACATATTGCCATATCGAAGAAGTCAAGTCAAGTCAAGTCAACTCAAAATAAGCCAATCAATAATCAATTTTCTGCTTTGTTTCTGATGTAGTTAAACCACATCACACCACATTGTTAAAGCGCAATGAAAAGTAAACCGTGCTTGATCATATTATTATCGAAACAAATGAGATTTATTTTGTTATTCAAAATTTACCGCTTTTAGATATTATTATTTGCAATCACACCTCCATTCCATGACGTCGTATCGTCGTATGAAATGTCCGCTGGACAATGACAATGGAAGAAAAGTGGCAAACCAAACACTTAATTGCCATATCAAACAAGTAAAGTGATCTTATCATAAACTAGAAGACCGACCTGGCTTCGACCGGGTATTGAAAAAAATTACATATTTTTCAAACATGTGGGGTTACAGTTATTGAAATTTCATACGGCTCCTAATTTTTATGAAAATATTCTATGGCCTAATACCTATTCATCAGGAATAATACAGGATTCTAATGGTGAAGGAATTCATTAAAAATGCGTGAGCACCCCGGATTTTGGAGCCCAAAACCCACACAATTTTTTTGCATAGTACCTATTTTAAAACGCTTGAAAATGTCTCACATCAAATTTTTCGGACGCTCAGATATTTTTATGAAAACCTGGAGAGCCTTGGTACCCCACGGACCAGGATCTCGACTCCAAGGGGAGCATAGGTACCTATAGATGCGTAGGCTTGTCGAGACCAGCATATTTGCGCCTCTTGAGATCTTCGTCTTTAACTGTCACCGCACCAGCACTCACGGATGTCCTCGGAAGATGGGAGGTCGCAAGTGTATCGACGCATGTAGCATCTTACTCAATGTAAAATCACCTATCGGTCCACCCACACGTCTCACACACACCACATAGTATGAATCCGAAATAATATTATGTCAAATGTTTTAGAATCCGACAGTTTAAAATACCGTTCTTCGTCACATGTTTCCGATATAGAATCCAAAGGTCTTTCCGACGAATTAAAATAGGCAAATAATGCAGGACTTGAAATTTTTTCCCGGACGCTCGTCGGACGCCTTAGATACTATATAAAAAAGGACAAATCGGGAAAATCAGGAGGATGGCAACACTATTTGAACAGGGCACAGTTGAGCGAGCCATGAAATAAGAAGAAGAAACTTCTGTCTGCCTCTGCCCTCTGGTTTACGTTTACTGAAGAAGACGTAGTTTAGTTACATTTATTTTGGTTAGAAGCTAGTTGGAAGATTTGAAGATTATGTCTGTAGTTTTTAGACGATATCTAAAAGCCAACAGTGGCCTATTGTTACTTGGAAACTCCACTCCGAGTGTTTCACAACCATGTCTTAATCGGAACCTTAGTGACGACAAATCTATTATTGAAACGCAACTCAGCTGCAGTACCATCTTCATAGAAAATGGCTTGAATGTGCATGAACTGCCTCTTGTGGTAAGAAAGCTGAAAGATATATCAGAAGTTGACGAAATGCAACCTTCTGAGTCTTCCAAGAGACAGACCGAATCACCGAACTACCACTTGATACAAGAAGAATTCAAACAGTGCCAGGATCTCAGAGACGTATTCACTCTACTCAACAAATGTACAAAAATAACTCCAAATATTGCATTAGGCGCCATGGAACGCATTTATGATTTGGAGAAGAATCCAACATTGATTAGCGTTGCTACCAAATCATTGAGCACAAATATTTATTTAGCTAAAGGAGCCATTTTGGATAAATTACTTCGCGTGGTCATGAAAACAGAAGACACTCAGACCATATTGAACATACTGAACACAGCATCCTCGTTTATGGAACTTTACAAGCCTAAGTTTTCTGATGAGATACTGTTAAGAGTGATTGATGGAAAGGTATCCATTGAGCAACTATGCCAGTACATGAAATTCTTAATCAAGAATAAAGCAATACCTAAATATTCTGATACCATTGACAAATTATGGGTTGGATTTATAGAAAACGAGCAAAATATCAATGAACACAACATTGGAAAAATATATCAAGTTTTACATGGATTCAAAATAAGTAAAAAGACAATTCTTGCTTTACTGGAACAAAAATTTGCTGACTTGTGGTTTAAAATAAATGTGGAAGTGATGCTGGATATATTGGAGACATTTGTATTTGAGAAGTATATTTCTGCCCAGACACTTGCAGTAGTGGGGTCTTGGTTGTATAGAAACATACATGCAGTTGACCAGGATTCTTTACTCGATATCATTTCAAAACTCACTCGCTTAAATTACTGTGACAGGCAAGTGGAAAAAGCAATAGAAAAGTACATGAAGCTGAAAGGCACAAAAATTGACAGCCCTGTACTAATCGTTGGAATACTGAATCATTGCTTACATTTCCATATCCGCAATGAGCTCATCCTTAATGTTTGCAGTGAATACTTCATAAACAATTCACAAGAAGTGCCCAAGGCTTTTTTGAAATCCATAATTTACCCATTTGGGTTTTTGCACTATGATCCCCTTAAAAGTGAAGAGTTTTGGAAACAAGTTGAGAGTATTTTGGATGAAGAATATAACAAATTCAATACAGATGACATTTGCTCTATTCTCCTCTCTTTCATTTATGTTGAAAAGTATCCTTTGAATCTTATCAACAGATTGTTCAGTTCAGAACATCTGATGAAAACACACAATCTTGAAGTAATTAAGAAACTTCATTTAATTGACACGGCTCTTTCTTTAGAATGTCCTGATTACGTTGGCCCATTACTCCCTAAAGACCAGTGGACTATCGACGTACCACAGGATCCTCGGATCAGAAACTTACTCAAAAATACGAAAGACCTGTTTGAGGATGTGGTCGGCGGGCCTGATATGATGTCTACTGCCGTCTTGGTTCCTCATATTTACTCAGATCAAACTTACCTTATTGATGTATTGGTTCACCCAGCTGGTATGTTGAATGATACTTTGAACTGGAAATCTAAATCAGCCAGGAATGAGAATACTGCAGTGTTGATCCATCTGCCAGAACACTACTGTTCTGACAGTAAAACATTGCTGGGGCACCAAGAAATGAGGAAAAAGCAGCTGAAGATTTTGGGCTTGAAGCTGGTAACATTGAATTATTCAACTCTCTGTCACTATTATACTTCTTGTAACAAAAATGGTTTGAAGGAGTACCTTCGAGAAAGTCTTAAAAATGCTGAAGAAAGTACTAGGATGTAAGTGTGCCATTCATTAGTTGTTGTATACAAAGAAAATACCTACTATGTTTAAATAATATTAAGTATAATATAGGTAATTTATATACTTGAAATTTCTTATACCTTGTTAGTTTAGCATATGTAGGGAGGTTATTTAGTTTTTATAGTTAAAATGTGATATAATTGTGCCTATTTAAATTATCTAATAAATTTAAACAAAAACTTGAATAAATATTTTTATAAAAATATATTTGCTAGTCTTGTACTTACCTAAATATATACATTTGCATTTTTATACCTTACTAAAATGAGAATGGTGTATAAAGGTATCTAAAATAAAACAAATACTTGTTTATTTATTTTATTATATCTTAACATTTTCCTTAATAATTACTCACAGACTAATTTCACTAGAATTATTATTATGAATATTTTAATAATTTCTTAATACAACTTTATATTTCGAAATATTACTATGAAAAAACTCTTTTCAGAATTAGTGTTACTAGCTCCACCACACAGCGAAACTATTAATGTTGCAGCTCAGTTTCAGATTACTCAAAGTTCAACTAAACATTCTGAATCCATTACAAATAGACGAAACTGTAATGGGCCATCATTGAGCCATTGGCTCAAACATCCCTTCTAAATAATTTTCAAAATGTTTAGAAAATACAGACAGCCTTTACAAATTCTAGTATTTCTTTAAATTGATTGAACAGATTAATGTAAAATATGGTGGGTGCAACCTGTCAATTAGTTTGATGGCATGTCACCATTCAGAGAAAGGGTGCATCTACACGGAGTGAAATCACAGATAGAGTATGGCATAGCAGACGTTTTGTCGACATTCTTGCTGTTAGCCGGAAAAGACTACTCTATAACTTTACAGTTACAGCCATAACATGGTGTATCACAGCAACTCTAGCTTGAACATTAATCGTAAACAAAGTGTTATCGCTGACTCACAGCCTAATATAAGTAGGTAATTATTAAATTACACAAATATTCATATCGAAGTAGTCGCAAATGGGATGTTAATATAACATAAGCGTATTAGTTTTCGACTTTTTGAACTCTGGTAAATTTACCATGACTCTAGAGCCGAAGTTGTAAAGCTGACTACGTTCTTTGAATTATGACTAGCGACTGAATTTTAACGCTAATTTTATCGAAATTACTAATATAGATTTCATAGCTATTCTCAAAATTATGTGCATCTCTCATGACAGCTATTTAATGTGAACTCTAACACGTATGCTGCCCGGATGGCTAGATTTAATATTAGTTACTCGAAAGGACTTAGGAAAGTTACTGAAATTACGAAAATACCTACTTTTAGGTAGGATGCCTTATGCTACTTATTAGGTAGATTTCCAATAAACTACACAAGTAATGTATTGCCAACAATTTCGTGAAATTTGGTGATAATAAGATGAGGTTTTGGCACATCAGCGCACTACGCATGAATTGGAATAATGTAGGGCAGTAACCAAAAGGTTCAAATGGATTAAAATTAATACGTTTAAATGTTTACGAGTTTCATCAAAAATATTTTACGAACAAGTATAATTATAAAGAGTAGGTATTTTAAAGTCATTGATAAATATTTTTTCTAGACTTTAGTATTACATAGTTACATAAATATTATTTTCGTTAAAATATATTTTAATAGTAGAAGGTAGATATAATAATGTAATAATTAGTGACGCTTCTACCTTGCTACCCTCATTTAATTCCTTTAAATAATTTTATATATATTTTTTCCATTGAAATGTTTATTCCAATAATACAATTAAAAGGCATAAATATTTCTATGTACTAAATTCAAGTAGATAAATCGTTTTAATATTGTTTTGACAAAAGGAAGATATGTGATCACTGTTCAATAACTTCATTTTATATCACTACGTGATAAAGCAAAGGAAATTAAGTTTGCGTATGTATATTTTAATATGAATAATTTAGAATGATTTATACTTAATCGTATTAAGTTATTTGACTTTAAGAGACGCAATTTGCGGAGGCGACAAGCTGGCAGGCTCTGGTCCTGCACAGCACAACACAGCATCGGTAAAACAGACCACAGACGGTAATTTAAACACTAAATCGTCGATTAAAAATTTAAGCTACTTACTAGATACCTACCTAGGTAATTTAAATTTAACATGTCATCTATACATAGGTTAAACCAAAAATAATGCTGTAGAGTTTGAATAACCAGAAATGTTACGAGACGTTGACAATATTTGGCTTAAATAAGTAAAACTCTTAATCCATATAATTATATAGGTACATTGCGCTATTGAGACGAACTGTCTAATAATTGAATAAGATTGTAGCAAGGTTTTAATGTTATATACCTATCCTTCTAGCTATTTTCGCTAATCATCATTAAATGTCATTAGACTCTAGCTAGACTTTCCTATGATACTCGTTCATAATTATTAATTTCAAAATGTATTAGGTAAGTAGATATTTTAAGCGACGTCTGACTTATTCTAAGATATCTTACAACACCGAATCCTATTTGGCAGTATCTAAATTAGTTATTAGGTATGAGAACTACTTATTTGTGGAAATGAAAATTGACAAGTTGTTTAAATTTTAAAGTGATTGATGAGTAATTTATTTTATCAATGAGCTCAAGAGTTTAAGTAGTTTAAATGGAATAGGTATCTTAAAATTTGATCTAACTGGGAAGGAATGATCGTGTAAATACCCATAAATTAGAATGAGATGTAACCATAAAACTATCTGAATGTTAAGTTTAATTTGTCGAGTTACATTAAAAATAGATTTTAGCTAAAAATAATAAGTAGAGGGTATTCGGACATCATAAATGAACACGAACAAAATCTTGGTGTCACCGAACATGTAAATGATTAGAAACATGTCGTACAAATGATCACAGTAAGATATAATCTACCTACGCGAATGTGCGCAATAACTTCACGATCGCTACAAATGCGACCCATAAAACATGTTCCATCTATAGATAACACATTTCACTAACTATATACCATAATAATTGTCCTTACAGAACATTGAGATAGATCTACTCAGCATAAAACCTTTGGAGGAGGTACTGTGCTCACACAGCTCGTACATTTAGACCTTCGAGGAAATAATATTATTTTTTGGTGTAACAATTTTCGATAACTACGTCAAAAGTGACTAGATTGTATTTGAAAGTAAGATTGGAAGGGTGCCTTTACTCGGATGGTAGTGACATTCACGCTTCAGTCCCACGGTAAGTTTTAAGTTGAGCAGATGATAATTCTTACAACGAAACAATCATATTTACAAAATATATTATTTATAAATCCTCACGATTTACAATCACAAATGTAAATGTTTATAAATCATCTACCGACGTCCCATCATTGTTTAAACAAAATAAAAATCATAAAAAATGCTACAAAACAACCACTATCTACATGTACTAATAACTCGTTAAATTAAAACAATAGCACAACGATAACCGCTAAACCTTAAAATAAATCCTAAAATTAAATAGTCTATTAACACAACAAACATAGCTAACCGACATTTTAAGGCTCATTACTCATACATACTTCATATATATCTATACAACAGTGAATAAACTCCAAAACAACACCCTAAACCCCTAAGCAGCTTCAACAAAATACCGCTGTAGAATTAACATCCAAAAGAGAAAGAGATCGAGTTGACAGTTCCTTCCTCGGTCTTCGAGACGAGTAGCCGCGAAGCCACCGCAAAGTAGCACTTATAGAATCACAAACAAGTTTTGTAAAGAGTTCGAAGTAAAGAGTTCGAGAGACGCGTGGGCGCGGGGTCCGCACACCGAGGCACGGGGACCACAGACGATGGAACATAGACCATTGAGTTAAGTCGTAAGTCGCCCGTGCGGCGGTGTGTGGGCCGGTAGAGTAGAGGCGAGCGCGTGCGTTGCGCGTTCAAGAATATATGGTGATGACCTCGCGCCCGCCGCCGCGCACCATCAGCACCTTCTCCAGACCTTCTGTCAGCACCTCCAGGAACTCCATGTCTGGAATTATACAATTTATTTTATGATCTGCTAACTACGTACGTTTGAGTCTATATGTTTTCTAAATGATGAATATAGAGGTAAATAGATAAGTCATCTTAAGCGTCGCGGATTTAACGAGGAAGTTTATCTCATTTATAGGTCTACGACAACCAACAACGGGTCGATGCGTGTAGGTACGACAAAAGTTCGTAGCATCCGCTACGAAAAATTAACTTGTAGCCGATTTCGTAGCATTTTTCTGTAGCAGCCTACGAAACGAAGTTCAGCGCGTAGAGATCGTAGCGAACGCAACGAAACAGTTAAATCTCGTAACAGATTCTAAAAATTCAAGTTCGGTGTAGCATGTAGATACTGTAGCAAACCTCGGGAACTAGGCTAGCTACAATCTCGTAGCAGAGGCTACGAAATCAAGATTATGTAGCACGTGTAGACATCGTAGCAGATGCTACGAAGTCAAATTTATCGTAGCAGATAAGTATCATGTTTAGTGTAGCACGTAGACCTTGTAGCGAACGTTACGAAACCATTAAATAGTGCCACCATCTGGTAGCTATTAGTTCAATCAAATTCAATATAACTTGCCTCCCTCGAATATTCTTCCAGTATTTAAATGTACTATAATTATACTATTAAATGTACAATGTAATGAAATGACCTCCACACCGTTACTTAAACAGGCCGTCGACGTGCGTTTGTAACGATATAAATACACACGCGAGTCACGAGAAAACCAATTGCTATCTGGAATAAAAAAACACTATCGACGTTCGTAAAACGAGTATCGACAACCCTTTGGAAAAATGCGTGTGCACAGGCCCTATTGCTTGTGTAACTTTAAGTTTGGAGGGTGACACGCGAGTTACAAGAAACAAAACACTATCGACGTTCGTAAAACGAGTATCGACAACCCTTTGGAAAAATGCCCTAATAGTTGTGTATCTGTAAGTTTGCGTGGGTGACTCACAGTTGGACTCCCGCTCGTACTTGGTGTCGCGCGGCGGGCCGGGCAGGTTCAGTATGACTAGTTGTGCGTCGTGTGACCGCGACACGATCACCTCGTTCAGTTTCACGGCTGTGTGCATGCGACGCACCGTGCCTTCGTCCCTACAAGACGTTATTGAAAATTAAACGCATTTTAAATAGCAAAATATTATACCACGTTAACATCATCGTATCGAATTGATAACGAAGAAAGTAACTATGATGTGTAAAGGCCATGGACTAAGGTAGTCTCCAATCTGGCTGCTGGATCCTATTTCAAGGAAAATCCTTCTCATTATGAACTCTTAAAGAAGTTTTTAACCACTCTATAATAAAAATCTATCTATGTATTGTAATCAGTTATCTAGTGCCCATAACACAAGATATGCTTAGTTTGTGGCTAGATGAGGCTGTATGATTTGTCCATCGTTATTATTATTATAGAAAGGGGGTAACTTACGGCGTGAAGTCCGCGGCGATGGGCTGCGGCTTGAGTACGCCGTTGGGGTGGTCCTTGTCCCGCTTGTCCTCCGCCGGCGCGTCCTCGCTCTGCGACCGTTCATCCGACGAGTCCCACATTGAATCGATTATGTGCAACAAACTACTCCGAAAATCTTCCTACTCATCCCCAATTTCGAGACCCATTCCATTTCGTATTAGTCCAATTGCGCGCGTTTCCCGAGAGTTGCACATGACGGATTCAAGGCGAATAAAACACGGGATGTCATATATTATTTAAATTGTTAAACATAAAACACTACGGACATTCAGGTGTATCTATCCGCGGTACACGGTTTGAGGCAGCGACCTCTTCGGCGTAGCGGACGGCTGATTGGCAAGTCCCGGGATCAGGCAGGTTCAGCCATCAGCTACACCTACTGCATGCGTCCTGGTGGCCTCAACGCGTGTACCGCGCTCGTGAACAACATAACAAACTAAAGTGAACAAACTCAAAGTGAATGAACCCGGCAAACATATGACCACCGTGTGTGTATTCGCTAGGACTCGTTAGTGATTACGTAATGGATGCAAAAAAAATAACGAAATTAAAATAAAACGTAACTCTGATGCAGTCGGAATGCATTTTTGTTGCTGTAGTTTACGGTGATAAAACCTGGCTATTGTGGAAGTGAATATCTTTAATTTTTAATTAATAAGTACTAGCACAGAAGATATAAAAGCAATTTTTAGCAATTAAGATAGGCAATGAAGGCATATAACTAGCTTCAGTTAGTATAAAGGTAAATCAAATCGAATTAAATTCAACCAAGCTAAACAATGGGCTTGGCTCGATCTTAAGTAGTAAAATGTAGTTTTATGTTTAGGACCGCCTTCAAATCCAATTTATGAATTTTAAAATAATTCTGCCGACATTTCTTTAGTAAATAACTTCATTTTGATGGCAGTCCAAAACCAGCAACTACTCAAAACTCCAGTTATGTTTCGAAAACGACAGTTCAGATTTTTTTGTTACCAAAGAGACTTTCAATGCTAAGAGTTAGGGGGTACCTATAATGCCATTTCTAAAAATAAGCAGATATGTTCACCTTTTCGTCCTTATCTTTGTCCTCGGGGTCGGTGAGAGGGGGGGAAGGTGCCTCATCCTCAGTCGCCTCGGTTCCAGGCTCAGCGAAGCGAACCTTGCTCGCAGTCTTCACTTCTGCGTGGTGATGGTCGACTATAGCTTGCACCTGTGTTTTGGGTAGAAATTAGTTTCCTTGAACTTCGAAAATTACTCTTTCTTGCTCGCTCTGTTATGTCTTTCTTTCTCTGTTATGTTATGAGTTTAGTTTTTCTTGTAGGTTGAAGAACTCGCTCTTCTTTTGTTTACTTAGCAAGTATTTTCGGTACAATACAATATAGGTTATTTATTAGATTTTGTATGTAATAATATGAAATCGTCCGTGGGCCGTAAATGTTGAGTTGAATAAAGTTTTAGCCAAATGCAGAGATTCCTAACTCAATCTCTTAACCCCGTCTGCTTCCATCAATTAGCTTCCTGTAATCTACCTGTTAAAAGTGGTTTTAGAACTGAAGGTTCTAAAAGTGTAATAGGAAAGTTGGTAATAATTTAGATTGATACCTACTTATTTAGCATAGGAATACTGGCGATAGCGCAAACAGCTCTGAGTAAGGAAAAAGTGCGTATAAAAGGATTCAAGCCAAAGATTTAGAGCAATTTTAAACTGGGTAGGACTTAGTGCTTAGCAGAAGTAATAGTTAAATATAAACATCAAAAGCACAATCAATAACTTTGCTAAGCTAATTTTAGACATAAAGATAAAGTTATGAATTGATGAACTAGTGAAGTATCTTGCAAGATGGATGTAGTGAGAGAGTAATATAGAGTTCACAAGAAAAACATCTATAACATCAAAGGAGATAAGCTAAAACAAAACATACCTACACAGACATTAAATAAAATGATCGGAATGGTAATCAAAATAATGGCTAATAGGTGGACTGAAATCGGGGTAAGAAGTCCGGTTTACCAGAGGCTGTTTTTCCTCAGCACAATCCGTATTCTGCGTTGCAACCGACAAATAAGTTAATCACACTAAGCTATGTACATCATTTTCTTATAAAAGCATGTATAGACAGATATACCTATATCTTAAAAATATATAAGTTGTTTTAGATATAGATTCAGGTGTTATAGGTATGTAGAATCATTGAAGCCAAAACAGTAGCGCTGCAGTAATGCCAAAGATTAGTGTTAGTTCGGACTTGGCTGATATAATTTGATTACAGTTTAGGTAAATTGTAAGTAAAGATAACGCGTTGGAACATACCATTCCCAAGGCCTCTCTCTTGTTGAGTCGCATTTCCCGCAGCATCTGGTTACGTTGTTCCATCACGAGGGTGCGTTCGTAGGTGTATGCAGAAATATCGCTGTGAGTCTGTAAAGCATAAAAAAATATATTATAGAGCAGGAAGGTAGCGTCCTGCTCTATAATATATTTTATTGGCCTGTGTCCACTGCTGGACACAGGCCTCCCCTAATGAGCGCCATAGATGGAATTATCATTTGGGGGTTATTGCCCATAATCCCCACGCTGGGCATGCGGGTTGGGGATCGCAGTTCGGTGGAGTTGTTCTGCAGAGGGCGCTGCTGCCCGCCCCCCGGTGTGATTCCCTTAGTCGCCTCTTACGACACCCACGGGAACAGTTGGGGTGGTGAAATTCTATGCCGGCACCACACGGCCCCCTGCTTTTATAAAAGACAATAAATGGCAAAATATTTCTTAAAATACCAAGGTATTAATTTATTTTGCCCGAGACTTTGAACCAAGATAGGATAGTAAGTTTGAGTCCATTATGTAACAGTCATATATTTAACATGCTGAGCCGAGACCTTTCTGCTGCTGTTACACACAGCTCTCTTTTTGAAAATATTTTGTTCCTTTGTTTTTTTTGCACTATAAGCTAGTGTTTATGTTATCTCCTTTTTTGTTTCCTCGTATTATAACTTATAAGTTAAATTTTTATGTTATTTGTTTTTTCACAAAATGCGTTCTAATTCGTAATACGTCTTATTTTTTGTTCTGTGGTAAATAAATGAATGTCTCGTCTATGTCTAACGTTATTCAGCATGAAATATAAATGATGAAGAATGTCTTCAAAACTTCCACTAAACTTTACGCTACGCATCGGTGGAACCTGATTATCATTGCCAAAAAAAAAAAACACTTCTTTAGCAAAATGGCTTACCATTTCAACAACTTCAACCTCAGCTTCGAGTCGCAGCTGGTACAGGAACATCTTCAAGTCCTTCTTCATTTGGATGGAGTTGTCTTCCATCTGGGCGACGGTGAAGATGCGCATCTTGCAGTTCTTCCAGGTGCGGTGCTGTTTCAGCAGGAACGGGAGCAGCATCAGCATACCACCGTCGTGGACGATCCACCAGATATCGATGTTGCCGGAAACCTGGAGATAGACATGGATTTGAGTCTGTGGATTGCCAAGTCCAGCTAGTCTCTCCCTTTATTTAAACATGGTCTATGAACATTTTCTTGCTTCGTTATCTAATCGTTAATATTATATTACATAATATACCTCTAATATGTATGTAATATATTTTGGTTATACCTAGTATTAATTTATATTTATATATTAATACCTATTTATTTATGTAGGTAACCTGTACAATAGTTACGTGTCCATCTAAAGGTTGTCTGGAAGAGATCGCTTTTAACGATAAGGCCGCACATTGTGCAGCTGTTTTTGTCTTCATGTTTTTCTGTTCTGTTTTACTCTATCTTGGTGTGAAATAAAGTGTATTTGTATTGTATTGCCACAAGCTGTCTTCAATATAAAGCTCATATCTACTGAAACTCATTGTCGTGTGATGGAACCGTGGAAGTTCAATAAAATGTCTGAAAAGGTCGTAAAGTGAAAGTAGCCTTACTTTTTCAGTAGAGGTAGGATAAAAGTTGATGCCTTTTGGTACGAGCATGGCCATACGCGCCGCGGTGACCGCGCGCACAGTCTGCAAGAAGCCGGTCCAGCGCGGCGCCTCGCCTTCGCTCATCTGTTGCTCCGACTGACGCCAGCCGTACGGCCACCCGACGATCACCGTGTTGGGCTTCAACCCGCCGAGACCGCAGGTTTGAACTCTGGTAATCATAAAGGTTATTGAGACCGAAATACAGAAATACAATTTAATTGTAAAGCCAATTTACATGTCATAAAAACTATCGTAGTTTGAAGAATTCATTATGCTACATGCATGGGGTTAACTACGAACCTATTTTGTGTTGTAAGAAATGTTGGTGTTCTTACAACACAAAATAGGTTCGTAGTGAACCCGCTTACATTCATAATGCATGTCATAAAAAGTTATTTTAGGTATACTTAGCGTACATAGCGTAGGTATTTTAAAATTCCACATAGGTAATATTTTGATGACTTTGGTGTGACAAAGCGCGTGATATATTATAATATAACCGGAGATGTACTTACAAATTACTCAATCCTTCAGGAATATTGTTCGTGACGAGAACATCAACGAAGCCCTTGACTTTCTCCTCATTCATGCACTTGCGCAGATTTTGTTTTGCGACGGAAGCGTCGCCCGCTCGGCGAGGAAACTCACCACCCAACACCGACACACATACAGTCAGACCCTTGCCTGAAAAAATATACAAAATACAGTAATATCAAATAGACAAAATATCCAATGATTTAGACAAATTTAAGAAACGGCCTAGTTTACGTCAAGTTAGGCCGTTTCTAACATTTGTAGTTAGCCTACAGCACCTATATGTTTACAGATTCAGATTTACATTCAATAACCTTTATAAATAAATATTAGATATAATTTGAAAATAAACATACCAGCTTTCAGTTGATTGGCGAAAGCGAGCATCTTCTTGTAAGTAGGCATCAGTTCGTTGTTCAGTTTAGCGAGCACCAGCACTTGAGGACGCCAGTTCTTGGTGTGAGGAGGACCTTCTTCAAGGCGTAGCAGAGAGTAACGAGCGGCTGATAGCGCCAGACCACGGAGACCATCACCCCATTCCTTCTCAGCTCTGGAATACGCAGTTTGATGTTAAAACAAACCCCAAAGTAACCTACCTTTTAAGACTCTTATTAAAATGGCCTGAAAATTGTGGAGGAGAAAAGGTCTTACCCGCGGTACTCAATGTATTTGTAGATGAGACCAGCCATGCCCATAGCGATGAGAGCGTAGAACCACGATGTCATGAACATTATGGAGATGCAGAGCACTAGACCAGCCAGTGACAAGGACCTGGATGAATTAGGTATTTAAATACATTTACAAATCTACAGTGAATAACTCTTAACTTTACTGGACTCTTAATTTTCCTTACCAATGGTAGTACTTAAAGCGAGGTCTCCAGTTAGGGGTTTTGAGCAAGGTTTGCAGAGCGCACGCGAGGTTGACGAAGCCATAGCACATGAGGAAGAACATGGAGAGAAGGGGAGCAAGAATGTCAACGTTGCCGAGTAGAATACCACACTGGCAGATCATCATCGTTAGAAGCAGAGCTCTGTAAAAACAAATTCGTTTAGTTTGGTACCTACAAGTGCTTTTATAGCTGGTAATGTTAGGGTGTAAGTGTGAAGATGTGTGTTAAACTAGAATAGAACATACCTGGTAGGTTCACCCCTTTTAGAAGACACAGCAAATGGGGCGAGGAAAGGTATGATCTCATCCTTAGCAATAGCCTGCAGCAAGCGAGGGGCTCCAGTTAGGGATTGGAGACCAGCACCCAGGGTTGACAGGAAAGATCCAATAAGAATCACCCATTGATTTGGCCAAGCCATGTTGGCTACCACTAGTTTTCCGCCGATAGATTGTCCGAATCTGGAATGGTAAAGATTATTAAAAAGTTAAGTGCTTCACTTAGATTAGATTTATTTATTGAACTTGGAACACAACTCTTACTTGTCACGAAGCAGCAAATTATCGACGGTCCCAGCGAACAGCAACACACACGACAAGTAAACCGTGGAAGTTGTAAGAATCGCGCAAATTGTTCCAATGGGAATACTCTTTTGGGCATCGGCCAAGTCACCGGATCGATTGGAGCCCGCCATTATACCTGGAAATATATCATATTATACTTAGCAGATTTCTCAATGGTCTGTAGGTATTTTGTGAAAAAAATATTGTTGCAATAAATAAACAGCCCTTTAGAATGAACATTACGTTACCCTAAACTTCTGCGAAACCGCAAAGTTTTCTTTGTGATATTGAAGATTTTCGTGTTTTCCGCGTAGGTATTTCATGCCATTTACGATCCAAGTTCTGGGTATAAGTATATGTACATGTCAAACATATAGGTCAAAGATTTATATTAGGCTTACCAGTTACAGAAGGGAAGAATATTCCAATGAGAATCGTAAAAGTGGTTGACAGGTCAGCGTAGATTTGGTTGTAGGTGGGTCGCTCCATTTGTTCGATGTCTTCGGGCTCCTTGCCATAAGCTATGTACTGTCCCTCTTGTAGGAATGAATCTTGTAAGTTATCGAAAAACACTTTGCTTGCCAAACCCTGAAAGATACAAGCTCTGTAACGTTGCACAAAGTAAAGACATACAAGTAAATTGTGAAATAGAACAAAAAAGGGATTTTTACTCCTGTTGACGGTTACCTTGATGCCAGGAACAATAGACACGTTATTAACTTTGTAGTACGGGTCGCAAGTGTTGTTTGGGCAAAACAGCTGGTGAAGCTCGCCATGAATATCCTTTGTGCAGTTTTCTATTTTGATATCTTTTAGCAGACGATTTCCGAGGACGCACATTCTAAAACACAAGAAGTAATAATGAATCTAAGGCACGGACGTAGGTATCTACGTATTTTTGGTCTACCAATGAAACTACTGAACCGGACAAAACTGACCTACGGCCGTGGCTGGTCATGAAATCCTACTTATTTAAGTCGGTATAATACATCAAATAACAACAGTGCTTACAACTTTAGCTCTCTGTTTACCTTTCCGCAAACTTACTGTAGGTTATTGTTCCCGTTGAAGTTGACGAAAATACCGGCGTAAACCGCAGAGATGGAAAGGATGACACAAGCCAAGGCGATGGTGGCAAACTTGTTGACAAATTTGACTCCGACGAACACCACCATGCCCATGATGAGTAGCAAACCGGTGCCGTACACTCGGAAGTTGTTGTACATCGCGTCCGGGTCCTTGGTGAAGTCTCCGAAGAGGGATATCCACGGCGCCATGTACGTCTAACAAAGAATGCTTATCAGTATTTTGAAAACTGGATAGTATTCATCAGGAATGAAGCACATAACAACCAAAGTGACGTTTTGAGAGCTTAACACCGACCAAAAGCCTTGTTAATTCAATGAACAAAGTGTAGTAACATTTATGACGGCCTGCCCAAAATTTACAAACCAATTAGGTGGATAGAACGTGCCTGCCCGCTAACTGATACCCATCCGGAGCTAACAACCTAGCCCTCAAGGCTGACAAGTTTGCCAACTTGCAGAACCGCAATCAATTGTTTCAAGTGGCCAGAGCTTTTAAAAGAAGAATGAAACTAAATATCAAACGTAGGTACACTATATGATAAGTCGAACAGAGCGTAACTCTGAATTAAGGTACACCCAAGGCACCGATTTCCATAGCTTTATCGGCTTACCCGGTTAAATCAACCTTTTTTACGGTTAACTTGCTATTCCGCTAATATTCGTTCTACCAATGTTCGGTTTATTGTCCGTATTAAATACTGAATTGTATCCCATGGGACGCAGCCAGCGAAGCAGGTAGCCAGGACCCCCGCGGGCTTTGCGGTCTAACCTAACAATAACTTATATTAAGGTATTAGATAGCAAAACCACACTCTAGCACACAGCTGGCTCGAGTGTATAACAAAACTACTGCCTGGAGGTCGTCCGATAAAGTGGGTTTGTTATGCCTACAAATATGGCTTTCACTTGAAAACTGGGCGCAATAAATTAGAAACTCGGTCGTGCTCAACTGAGAATTTGACTTTGGGAAACTGCGAGCAAATTCACTACCGGGGACCAAATAGTGTTGATTTGAATTTCTCTGACAAAAGGCATCAAAACTTAGGGCATTCCAAATGCTGTTTGTTTTTCAGAAGCTTAACATATAATCGCATTTGTGTGCTATTTTGTCGGATACCTAGCCATTTGTATAATCAGCGTCAATTAGATATTCAATCGTAAACAGATATGGTAATCAGGTACCAAAGTAAAATTTAAAATCGAGACCGGGAATTCCACATACCATCACGATTTCAACAGCACCGACGATATACATAGCGGCCGCCAACGTGGTCCCCGTGTAAAACAACATGCCGACGGCGCCGCCGCACTCCGGCCCCAGGGAGCGACTGATCATGAAGTAGGACCCGCCCGCCGGGACCACCCCGTTCGTTGCGATGGCAGACATGGATATGGCGGTGAGCATAGTCTGTGAAAATAGCAATAATTAGAACATGAAAGTGGTTTGTTGTATTCCTGGCTTTAGTGGAACCGACGGCAGAACTTCTGATGGGTTTCATCCTCCTCAATTTAAACGTCTTCGTTAAAGGTGGCTAAATTATATGGCAACATTATATTACATGTCTTAAATGAATTGAATGTGTATATTGCTCTACAGCAGTACGTAGCAAACTAATATTTCTGAAGAGTCAAGTTGGATTGGATAGTTAGCTACAGGTATAAACTAGTTAGGCATACTGAAGACTGGCACGGCCTCTAGAGAAATTCAGCGTAATAAATGTAATCACGACAGCGCGCAGCGTATACCTACGCTTCCAGATGGAAAGGCCGCTGAGATTCGGAATGTCTCTACTTTGTTTTCCGTTTATTGAAGTTATTGTTGTGGAATATTAATATAAGGTTTATACATTTGTTTTGAATGGATATAAATGAAGAATGAACAATTTATCGTGCGTTATGAAACAATTGACAAAAATAATAATTATTGTTATTGTTTAAACGATTTTGTAGATGAGTAATTTTAGATGGTAGAATTGTCTTTGCTCTTGTAAAAGATTTTGTTGTCTGTCAAAGTTTTTACCGTAAGGTATTTCAATAACGACGTAAAACTTACCGTACAGCAGCAGATAAGCACAATGAGAAAGCCTTGTATAGCGCCCGCAGTCCCCACCACCCAGGTGAGACGGATGAAGAGGATCACGCCGAAGATGTTCTGGATGCAAGGAAGGTACACCCCGATGAGAGTCCCCATCTTGGCTGCTGGAGCAGCCTTGGGCAGGTCGGGGTCCGCCGTCGACGCCGTAGGGATGGTGTTGGAGTAGTCCGCCAGGGAGCTGAGGAAGGTAGCAGCACTCGGCCGGTCTTCGATTTCTTCCTGTGGAGGTGGAAATATGTTTGAGTAAAATCAGCACGAATATGTAACCCGGTCCAGGTTGCCCAGGATTTGTTTTATTCTTACAACATAAGCACTGCATTTGTGGATAGATCATGCATGGCCATTGTCAAGCATATTTTTTTTATGTGAAGATTTTCCCCCCAACATTGGCCTCCTGTTATCGGATATTTTTTGTTTATGTATGTATCCTCTATACAAATAATCTTACCAACAAAATTTACTATCAATCAAAATGTGGTAACCTATGTTAGGACCGTCGCCATATAAAAAAATTAAATTGCTTTATGAAAAGTGCAGGGGCCTCAATTGATGAAGCTGTCAAATCGAAGAATTAAGTAAGAGCCTAAAAAAGGGCTAACTGACTATTAGTTGGTTCACATACACAGCACAAAGTAAAACAAACATAGCCAATAAATAAGGTAGGTACCTAAGTATATATACCACTACACAGTCACGTTCCAACTTTAACAATTTTTAGAGCACTAAAGCAACTCGAATTTTATCTCTTTTAAGTTTTCTCGTCACAAGTGTTTACTAAAGCGAAAACTTGGAACATTGCCGAAAAAATTCTATACTCGCTAGAGATATGAACGCTGCGTTAAAATGTTCACAATTTTTCTTCGGAAAGTGGGCAGTTATTCGTCATAATATTTTCAACAACTTTTGATTTCACCTTTAAGAGTTCATCTTGCTGTCAAAGTTCGTGGAAGTACCGAAATGAATTAGGATCTGAATCACGTAGCATCGTGAAATATGGTCGCCATTTGCTGAAGATAAATGAAATTCAGCTTCTGTGCAAATCTGTGAGATTTCGCGTAATTGTGTTATAAGTTTCGTCTCTTCTATTCCTGGACCATTATGAGCATGATTTATAGGTGGTATTATATTATTTTAGTTATACGCATTTTGATAAACAAGTTTATTCACAACATGTCGGGTGTTTGAAATAGATTTTCATATGCACTTTTAAACCTAGAAGTCAATTCAGCGCAACGAATAAATATATCCAGAGCACGGAGAAAAATGTGCATTTTCGTCCGCGCTCCAATATTTCCATCGCTAGAATTGCCTAAAAGATTTTTCAAGGTTTTCTTGACATCTTCGATATTTCTTGATATTATTTACTTTAGCAAAATAATGTCCTTACTTCAAGCTGTAGGTGACCTTAGTGCGTGACATTGAACTTTACGATTTAAGCATTGTTATTGATTGTGGTGTACGTTACGGTGACATTACGAGACGAGCTTGAGTCAACCCTGAGGGTTTATTTGTGCTTTGTTATGATAAAATCGTTGACCTATGAAGCTTTTTGTCTAAATAACTACAGGTATAGGTACAAAGGCGTAAGTCGTCGGTAGGTTTTTAAATAAAATTTATTAATAAATAAAAATGCCAGGTATCGGCTCCGTAAAAGCACGCTAGAAAAGATTTTCTAACCAAATTTTTTAATGCGTATTTCGCTTGTCCAGCAAATTGTAGAGTATTTTAAAGCAGCAATCATTGTCCGTCGTAAATAATGTAGGCCATAAAACTGAGGCCTACAACAAACAATTTATCGCGAGCTCTTCCTATTTGTTTCCATTTGTTCTGTCGACATCATTCGCCACTTTATTTGGCATCCGCCACCGACGTGGAATCGTTAACGTAATGATGTTCTTTGTTCCCGAATGAGACTTTCCGAATCAGAGGATTGAGGTCGATTTGAGACAAACATGCAGTAGCTTGGGTGGCGTCAAACTGTTACGTCGAAGGAGATAAAATTTTATGTTTGCTCATAGTACTTCTTAGGTATTTTATAATCAGACCTGCTATTGAACATGCCATCCCAATTAGGAGAGTTTTGTCACTGAAACTGATGACGAAGCGTAATTACCATTATTTTAAAATATCATTTTTATATCTTTTTAGGAAACCAAACCATTCAAACATATAGATGATTTCGTTGAATCAAATATCTTGTTAGTGAATATGACAACAACCAGTAGGTATAGGTACCTACTAAATGGGAAAGTGTGAAAGCAGAATACCTACTCCAATATTAAGGCACCAGGTGTGATCCTTTCAGTATTTTCCCCATTCGCCAGTTGTTTACCAAACCACGTACCTCCTCGAACCGCGCGCTGATTAAATCCGTCCAAACAAGCATACTGAAGTGTCCTTAATAAATTCCAGTCCATTCAGCGTGTCGTATAATGAAGTTAAAAATCATTAACAATTTTCAAAGCCGGGCGCGAACGGAGAGCTCTTGACCTCAATGAAGATGTTTTAAAGCAAACTCGCATTCCTCTTCCTCCTTCATTCGGCGCCGGCCTTGACATGATGAAGTGAGGTGCCCTGGAGGGTGCTTCGCCTCGATCGAGGCCACCTTAGCCGAACCAATATCCGCCCGGATCTATACTCGGATACGAGTGCAAGGGAACAACTGATATACATAATACACACGTATGGTGTTCTAACAAAACGGTTTGACCAACTGAGTTGATGGAGCTTCTCATAAGCTATTTGCTGTGTCAGCATTTTTATACCTGTGCCGGTGCACAGTTTACTCTATGGACCTTTAGGTGCGAAGGTGGCTAGTGGGGATGATAAGTAAAATAGGTTAGTTTGAATAGGTAACTAAAGTTTCATCAAAAAGTTTAAACGCTATACCATGGGCTACTGTGTAAAGGTATTTTTATTTACTCACAAGCGGCGCAAACACATATCGTTAATTAATGTCGAGGAGTGTTGTCCCGTAATGACGTAATTCAATTCAATACGCTATAGTTTGTTATACAATTAGGTAACGACCCTAACCCAGTGTACATCCGTTACATATAGTCCCACAGCCATGCTACATAAAGGGAAAATAAAAAAAAATACCACAATTAAAACTGCATATTAAGATTTTTGAATAATCGCCTTCCTTCCTTTCTTAAGTTGCTATGTTACTTGAAAAAAATCCTTACGATTGAGCCTTTTCATCATTATCGTTGATTAGGTGTGATTTTTTTTACGATTCGATTCCCGGTTGTCAAAGGACAAAAATGGTGTTTAATTTTTTGTTTAAAAATTAATTTGAAAAACTGCAAAAACAAAAAAAAATACTTGCCATGGAATAATAAAACAACGTATATATTTGGTATGTTTTATGAAGCAAATGTTATTCATTTTGCCATGTTTCACTGTCGAAGTTTTGAGACATTGTTTGTTTGAGTTTGACAGACACAATCACGTTCCAACTTTATCGTCGAAGTAAAATGACTGATGAAATATTGAAAGCACTTGGTTTTTGATGAGTAATGGTAATAACTTCTTGTTTCGACAGCAGTAACCAACAACGTAAGTATGAGCTTTTCTTAAATTTTCTTAGGTAGGTACATACCTACTACTAGACACAATAACTAATAATATAGATATAGAATAACTATAGCGGGGTGGAATAAACGAACGTTACCTAGATTTCACACAAACGTTCCTTACCGCCGATACAACGGGTCATGTTCTGATTAACTGTTTGATTTGGTGCCAGTAGCTTCCTTCTACCATCGCACCGCTGGCCATCGACAAAGATATAATCCCCATAATGTAATCCCATATATAATCCCATATATACCTTATCATCATATATAATCCCCATATTGCTTTTAGATCGAGGACTGTAAGGTTCATAAGGAATTTAACTCTGGAATGGTTTTACTCAGGAATACAACATGGGTTTTTCAAAATAGTTCTTCTAAAATATTTAACTGCAACAACAACAACAACAACACCAGTCTATATCAGTCCACTGCTGGACATAGGCCTCCCCTAATGTGCGCCAAAGGCGGCGTTATTTCATCTGGGGGTTATTGCCCATAATCCCCACGCTGGGCATGCAGGTTGGGGATCGCAGTTCGGTGGAGTTGTTCTGCAGAGGGCGCTGCTGCCCGCCCCCCGGTGTGTTTCCCTTAGTCGCCTCTTACGACATCCACGGGAAGAGTGGGAGTGGTGAAATTCTATGCCGGCACTACACGGCCCTTAACTGCAACGCGCGTTTAATATCTGCGATGATCAGGCGTCCGTAGGGTGTGGTAACCTCTTCCCTTCAGGTGGGCTGTATGCTTTTTATCCACCTTGGTGGTAAAAAAAAAACCAATTGACAGGGTAAGACCATCCTGTATAGTTTGTTTCCATCACATATCTAGATATTTCAAATATCACATCATAGGTAACTTAAACAATATCATCATTACATAGTATAAAACAATGGCGCTTCCCGCTGTCTCTCTGTTTGTCCCTATCTATGCTTAGATCTTTAAAACTGCGCAACGGATTTTGATACGGTTTTTTTAAATAAATAGAGTGATTCAAGAGGAACGTTTTTGTATCACCATTGGACCCGAGCGAAGCCGGTGCGGGTCGCTAGTATACTATATTACATAATACTATAATAATCTCTCATAATTTGGTTCTACAGTTATCATCGCATCAAATTAACATGTAAATAGCAAAACTTGTTGAGAGGATTGTTCACCGGCGTAACTTGAAGTCTGTATGCTTAAGTACTTAAATAGTTAATACATAACTAACATGTTGATTCAAAACTTTGCAACACAAAGCATCTTCAGGTGGAAGTACAATCGTGCTCGTTAACGAATAGTAAAAATAGAAATTAATTTCTAGCCGTGGGTTCGCTTGCGTTGTTTCTATGGAAGTGAGAATTTTAATTATTCTAATATTTACTGTAACGCTGTTGTTTACCTCAATGAATAGATAAATAAATGTCAAGATTATTTCTATCCCTTGTGAACTGTTTTATACGATAAAAATAAGTCTATGTTTGATTCCAGGCTAAAACCTACATGCAAAATATCAGCCTGATCCGTTTACTTTTGGCGTAAAGAAGTTACAAATATCCATTCATCCATCACATTTTTTAGACCATTATTTTATCCTAGAATACTCTTGTGTCTAGATAAACCCAATATACAGTTTAAGATTATTAACCATAAAAATATAATATTTTTTTTTTATTAATAAAGCTTTCTATCTAAGCATCCAAACAATTCAAATTTATTAGTGAGATGCTTTCATTTATATTATATCATAAGACCTACCTTTTTAAGATTTACCTGAATATAATAATTATTTTCTATTCTATTATTTATAAGGTATAAGAGGTCGTTGAAACTTTACTTAAAGAACTAAAATATTTGAAAGTAAAAGAAACTAAAAACTAGAACTAGTTAAAATGTTTTCGCTGCGAATTGTTGCAGAGTTTTTTTCCGTAGCTGTGCCGTGAAAGTTCGGATTGATGAGGTGAAAGGCAAAAAGACGGGGATTTTTGTTCAAATAACATTTACTCTTTTTGCAGGAGCGCCATAACAAAACCCTGGGCAGTACCTACGTGAAGCGAATAACAAAAAATTCATATGCTCCATATTGATACCAATTCAGGCAACCGCGCAGAAGTCACACGGTGCGCAAATGGCTCGTGAATTATATACGAGGCTATAGTACATAATACCTGTATTCCTGTCTACACTAGAGCATGGAAACTGGAGGTTTACCTACTTTATATATTATGTAGGTGCCGTTAGGCGTAGGAATGGTTCTTTTCGGCTTAAGTGCTTCTCTGAATTTGGACATTTGGTCGAGATTATTTCATGGATGATCCGAGAAATCCGTATTTAGAATTAAAAGGAATCTAGAGTCAGTGATTATGATTACTGATAATCGTACTTACACTTACCGTGGGTATTACCATTTAAATGTAAGCTAAAACGTGGCCTACCTTCAGTATTAAATCGCGAATAGAGTAGAGGGAATGGAGGCCACTGCCGTTCTGTGGGACAGTGATTGCTAAATATTGTTGAAAAAAAGAATATTAGGATTGCATTGATGTAAGCGTAAAAAAGTGCCTTATAAAATACACCTAGTAGGTATATAGTCATACAAGTTTACGTTACATTTATTACGGATGGATAACCAGCGAAGCGGGAAACTCGAAGAAATAGCGTAAGAAATTGAAGTGCTACGCCGTCCTGTAACGAGCTACGAACGGCTACAAGGGTGCTACGCGAGTCTACGGATCTACGTCGCCCGTAGCACATAACTAGATTTCAATACATATCCGCTCGATCCCGTTTATCGGCTTAGGTCAGATTCTATTTAGGACAGATTTAGGATAGGACAGATTCGTTTTAAGCCTGAAGCCATATTTCCCCTAAAATAAATAAATAATATGTATGTGAAAGGGAAAGGTTACGCCTCCATGTGAACACTAATCCCAACCGAATTGGTTCAAGTAATCGTTAGGTAAAGGTCAAAATAAATTACTTTACGATCATAAATCTAACAAAACGGTTAAAGTTTTATAAAAGGCGATGAATGTACGCTAGTGGATTTGCTCTCAATGCTCTTACGTGAGCAGAATAAAAATTATTAGGTTTGTTCTTAAAAACTACGGTAATTTAAAAATTCAAAGCAACTTCGTTATAGTTTTTTTACGAGTGCCTAAGTAGGATAATCCTAACAGAAGTACATACGTTTATAGGCTTTATGGTACCTACAAATGAAAAGGCCACGGTATTTGTTTCGGCAAAAAGCGAGGTCGGCAATAATTAGCTTAGGAACGACCTTAGCAGCGGATTAAGTAGTAACTATATTGTGACATCCAGTTTAAAGGGATAGCGTCTCTATGAATAATTTATTAGAGCAAAAGTCCCAAGAAGTTGACGTAGTTTTATCAAAGTTACGATGACGAAGATGTAACTGAATACTTTAGACGTTGGACGGCTCACTTAAATAGTTATCCACTGATTTATTTAAATTACTTAATTCTTGTTTTACGTGAAGGTATATTAAAGTTAGGAAAACGAAGATGTAAAATTTCTCAAAAAATATGGAGATCTTGAGACTCGATTTTTAGTGAGACCACAACAGCAATTTCCTATAAAACATAATATATTTTTTTACATTTTCTATCAAAAAGGAATCTTAATAAGCATGATAATACTTTTCTCAAGCTCCAGAGCTCTATGTATTAAAGTAAATTTGCCTGGAACCGCGAGGCGCACGTAATCCCAGGATTACAGAGTGATGGAACAACAAGCTAAATAATTAACAGATCCCCGTCAACTCCCCTTTGTTATACCGCCGCCTGTTTCTGGAGCATCATGTCCGATTAACGTTTTTTTGACGTTTACTGACCCTTTGGGAGATCTAGTTTCATTGTTACGGAGATATGCCAGTGGGTTAGGGGTAGAGGATCCACTTTACAATAAAAAATCTGGCTTCGAAACTGGCTTCATACTAAGGAAATTATTACCTACTAGCGGCCCGCCCCGGCTTCGCACGGGTATTAAACAAAAATTTCAGAAATTATACACACTAAAACGATGAGTTTCACAGTTTTCATACGGATCTTTACTTTTTTTAACAGCATTGGGGTTTTTGACATTGACTCGACATTCCAAAACTGACACTGGCCGTAGAGAAAAAGCAAGCACCGTGCGCTATACAACCTCTTTTTCTATTCTGACGCGCCATAATAGAAAAAGAGGTTAAATATACAGCCCACGGTTCAATTATTGAATTTTTCATGCGGATCCCTAACTTTTTTGAAAATATTATATAGCCTATGTTCATCACGGAAAATTAAGGATTCTAATGGTGAAAGAATTTTTTAACTCGGTCCAGTAGTTTCGGAGCCTATTCAATTCAAACAAACAAACAAACAAACAAACAAACAAACAATCAAATCTTTCCTCTTTATAATATTAGTATAGATATACTTTATTACAGCTTACATAAATAAGAATGTTAAATGTTTCTATAGATTTTACACACCAAAAGCGGCCGCCGACCATCTGACAAAACATTGGTTGTGTATTATATTCATAAACTGAAATATAGCAATAACCCGCCAATCGTGCGTAAAATAACTAGAAACTAAAGCTACAAAATGGCGTACGACTCAGCATATGTTGTGTAGGTGTATGTAGCTACACAACTACTATACAACGCTGATCTTCCGTCGTACCAGTGTTACCGTCGTTACGTACACGACCGCAAATAAAGAGAGTTACCAAAAAGAAAGAAAAAGTCAAGTACAGTAAAATTCATAATTAACAAAGTAACTTTCGATATACAGTATCATATAAAACTAAGTTCATCATAACAGCAAGCATTCATTTGAAGGAATGTTTAATTACATGGAAACAACAGAACAAACAAACAAACAAAACACGTATTTACAAGTACGTAAAGATTAAGCTAAAATCTTAAAAACTTATCGTGGTACTTACATCGTAGAGGTAAAAGTTGGTGTCACGTCCCTTGTCTTTCTCCGCGGGGAGGCCATGCTCATCAGTATCGCCTGTAATAAAGAAAGAAAAAATTAAGCGTTCGTTTAAACATTTTGCACAATAGGAAAGCGTTCTTTCAATACTGGTGGGGTAGGAATTAAGCAAAACATGGGAAATGCAAAACAAGTACTTTATTCGACCATCAATTGTTAATTTCCCTGGTTTATTCAGACCAGTTTTTTTCGTTCGTTTGTATTTTAAAAACGAAAAGGCTCGAAGCAATTCGTTGAAGAAAAACAACGTATAATTAGAATCCAGGTAGCAAAGGGCTTATTAAAGCACCAAGGCTGAAATTCGCTACCTAAGTTAAAGCTTGGTAAAATTAGGAATATTTTAATGACGTTCGGTTACAACAGGTGGAAATTTAATATTGCAGGGTAAATTATATAGCAAGATCGTTGAAGTGGTACAGCATTGCATTATGGAAATAAAATTACCGGCTACACGTGCCCTGCGGTTGGTCGAGTATGTCTATTTATAAACACCTTGGGAGCAAGGTTTGCCTTGCCACACCTGAGGTAGGTGTAATTTATAGCTACCATAATAATGTTTGTGGTTTTTTATAGGCACGTAGGTCGTATCTTTAGGGAGGTTGACATAGATAACTACTTGTGATCTCGTAGCGTTCCGTAAATAGGAATACTAATAGATATAAAGATAGTTAAATAGTTTTGAAAAAACCGACTTATAGTTAAATAATAATTACTTAATGTTTACCTTGTTTTAAAAGGTTTAGGAATATGTGTAAGGTGTAAAAATACAGGTAAACATGTAACCTCCTCCGTTTTTAACAATTGAGCTAACCGCAGACTGTTGCAAACAATACACTACTACGGGTAGTCAATTGATCTATATCAATACAATCGTACAAGAGTAAGAAGAAATAACCATCGTTATAAGAAAAATACGAACAAGGATACAAAATAATCTCTGATTAAGTTACAGGAATGATAATAAATATATATTTAGCACTAGCACTTATTATTAGGAAAATATTTATCATTCATAACATTATTCCCCTGTGTTGCAGAAAGTGTTAATGTTTTATGTAAGACAGGTAGACAGCTCCTCGTAACTCCGTAATGTATTCAGCCGGTAAATATGTAGATGCGAGAAGCATACATATCCGTATGTACATTATGTATGTGTGCATAAGGGAAGGTAAACATACTGGGCCAGAGCAAGGCCGGCGTAAACTTTATATTACATCTACATAAGATAACTGTACGAAGGTATGACTGTTGTGGTGTATCGTCCATGACTTGGAATGTGAGGGATTTTGTGTGAGGATTGAAATCTTTATCATCTGTGGTACTTCTTTCGAATCTTATGTATATAAACGTTTTAAAAGTATATCAGTCATCTAATACCATAACCATAACACAAGCTCTGCTTGACACAAGTTACTGTATGGATTACAAACCCCACACAGCGGATCACACAGTAGATTTTGTAATCTACACAACATCATCGGATATTATGTCCGGCATTATTTATTTATTTCTACTAGTTATCGAATAATAAGTTATCAGTCGGCTATTTACTCGTATGTAATTTTTAAAATCTTTTTGTAAATAAAATTTTTAAATTATGGATATTTCTATATATTTTATGTATAGTTTTAAATATATCAGTTATCTAAAACCCACAACAAAAGCTCTGCTTAGCTTGGGGCGAGGTGACGCTCATTGAAATGTCCATATAATTAGTATTCCAGGTTTATTTACATTAACAAGGAACTAATTTGTGCTAGCTGAGCATATTGCATAGTAAATGAATTACAAATGCGAATATCCAATTTTGTAACCAGAATTGAGTTAAGCTATATATCGACCGCTTTTACCCATCAACCGTGCACTAAAATAATGTTATAAAACGTAGAGCAATAACTTTCAAATTGCCGTTGCGGCCTCGTACACGAACCTTCAAAAATATCTGACCTATCAACGTTGGGAATAATATTTCTTTTTTTTTTTTACGGTAGACTAATTCTGTAGTAAAACGACTTAATAATTTAAGCTTCACAACTTGTCAGCATTGAAAAGCACTTTCAAAAGAAGATACAAGAAGTTGCGAATCGCACCGCCATATAATTAATTCGTATAAGTAACTAAAACATAAAATAAACTAATTAATGTTATGTATTAGCTAGTAAAGGTACCTATGTGCAGTGATATAACTACCTCAGTTATCTATTAGGTACGCATACCACTAGCTCTATTGAGATTAGGCCTAGATGATGAGTGAATGTATTATTCATTTTACTCAGCAATTGTCTACTAATTCATGATAAAGTTGTGGGTCACAACATCACCATGCACAAATGCACAAAGATTGAAAGAGTTCCTCTCCTCTCCTCAGCTCTTTTGTGCTGAAGTGGTGAGGAACTGTGTACGTACAGTGTACCTTTACGATAGGTAACAGTAAAACCAACAGTAAATGCACAGACGCCACGCACACAAATCTTATGTAGGTTAATAAATGTTTCTTCAATCATCATTAAATTGCTTTTATTTTTCTCTGTAGGATGAAAGTAAATTATTGTTTAAAATACTTTTTATTATATTTAATTTCATCAATAAAAGAGCTATTGTTTCTATATTCTTATAAAATGTAGTTTTAAGTTACCAAATAAAGACTTACTCATTTACCCCTCTGCTAAGTTTGAAAACAATTTTATGTCCATTTGGTTATATGTAAGAAGCTATTTTATAAACATAAAATTTTACATAATTGCCAAAAGTAATGTAATCACGAACCATGATACCCGTGACCCATCTATGAACACCTTTGTAAAGTCAGAACAAAACCAGCTGAACAGTTTCTCGGCCATTCTATTGAAGTCTGAACGTCGGCTCTCAGTCTTGATTTTGGAATAGGCATCGTCAAAGTGTTCACACGATCCTAATTACCGGCAAGGCAATCGGGTACTCGGTAAGTAATTAATTCACTCGCGAAACAGTTTGTCGTAAATTCATGCCGACTTACTCGACTTAATTTCATCCCAAGAGACTTCATTTGGTTCACATTTGTCGAAAATTCAACTCTAATTCTCGAATTTTGTGTTTTATATCTTATGTTCTATTAAATTTTTTAAGCTGAAGATTATTTCAGTTTTCCTCTCCTGCTCGCTTTTGGTACACAATTTCGCAGCTCGCTTTTACTGTTGTTGTAGTTGCGTTGATATTTTGCTCATATATTACCATGAAATGTTACCATTTCGCCCTTATTTATTTTGTCTTAAATAGCTTGTTATTCTGAACCACCATTCGAATATCCCCACTGAAATGTTCGCTCCGCTCAACTTTCTTTATTTTATCTTAGATTTGTACCGTTCACTTTCTTTTTGCCTGAACAATTTTCGAGTTCGTTTGCTGTTCTTTTTTATCTTAGCTGACTTAAACTATAGCCTCAAGATCAACAAATAAAAAGGCCGTTGTTAAGGGTCACAATTATTAACTATCGTAAAGATTCTGTGACGTCGTCGTCTTTTACTAAGCGCGGCGTTGTATGGCTATGACTCAAATGCAAACAAAAAAACGTGTCCTTTGATTGATAAGTTTTAGATAGGTTTATAAAAAGTTTTTAAAATATTAGTAAGCCCTATTACATTACTTATCTATGAGTTTGTGAAAAACTACCCTCTTTTTCAAGAAAATTAATACCAGCCAAGTTTTTGCAATTCGTAATTTTTCTTCGAATAACAAAAGAAAAGCGAACAATGTGACGGTGTTATTTTACTAAAGATATAAATGAAATATAATCATGCTTCACTTTTTTAAGCTCATGTTTCTACTATAAAATAGGTTTATTTTGTATTTATTTTCCTTTCTTTTGAAAATACGTGGTGTTCACAACAGATAATATCAAGCTGCGAATTTCCACTTGCCTTGGAAGGTAGGGTATGAAAAGAATGTGATAGGTATTTTTCACAGCGTATTGTGCTCTATTTTGTATGTAGTTGCTGAATATTACTGTATATCCATAGCTAGTAGATGAGTAGGCAAATATTAATTAAGATCTCAATATTGTGACGATCTGTGTGGCGCGGTGGGCGAAGGTCCGCCTGCGTAGGAGGTTGCGGGTTCGATTCTCGCCTCGGGACAAATATTTTTACGATCTGCAAATATTTGTTCAGGATGTTGTGGTCGTTTATGTATAATTAAATTGCTGTCTATGTAAAATTAAACAAAAATATATTTATGTACTCGTATACTATGTATAACAGTTATCTAGTACCCATAACACATCCGTCGCCGCCTTGACCGCCCTAAGCGGGATCGCTATTATATGCAATTTGTTAGTCATCATACCACTGATAGATAAAATATTTTAGGGCAATCAATCCTCTCGATGCCACACTCTGTATATATGTATATCTCCTGGATAAGTAGATAGAAGCTTAAAGTAGACTGAGAGAGTTAATTGCGTACTATCTGAAAGCCTTCAGCTATCGAAGCTGTCTGAAATTTCAAAGGCACTAACTTCTGTTCGAGACAAGTCGAGATAATCTGTTTTAATATACGAATTGCAATTCCGCAGCAAGTTTCTCATATCTTGCCAGCGATGCAGTGTAAAAACGAAGCTTTGATATAAAATGAATTAATTTAAGATACTTGAGGCATATTGCAGCTACAGTTTTGCCACCTAGCATATTATGATTATTTGTTTTTGAATGTGGATAGCAGACACAATTTTTAGCAGTTACCTGCAACCCAATTTTGATAAATGAATCGCTTCAATATTATGACAATGAAATCGTCGCTAAGTCGCTGATTCGCAGCTTAGAATACCAAGAGGTGTCTATTGGTGGCGATTTATCGATTGATTCGTCAGAATTGGGCCCCAGGCAACAAGCTCTATCCACTTTGGACTGAGGCTGGATGCTGTGTGAAAATGTCCACCATTAGTTATTTATTTGGAAAGCGTGTAGTATTCACATTTCCATCTGCTCTGCAGTTTAGAAGATTTGATCAAACAGACAGCCATACAAAAAAAATCATAAATTTGTGATTGTTATAATTACCATGCTCATCTTCAAATAAGTTTAGTTAAAACCCGTTCTGATGATACAAATAGACTATTATATAAATTTGTATATATTTTATTAATATCTTATAAATAAAACCATAACTTATGACCTAGTTAAACTCAATAAAATCGTTTTAACAACTCCTAGCGGCGTAAAAACGCAAAACCATCCAGGCATTTCCTCTCAGAAAAGCTCCGCAACAACAGCTTCGTATATTTCTGCCTGAAACTGCTGAAACCCATATAAAATCTCGTTCATTTGTGCTAGAGTGCACCCTTGTTAGCGGGCGGCTATTATTGCACGCCGAACAATTACTGAAACTTTCACAATAGTTCAGCTTGGATAGTTCGCCTGTTATCTGTGCCCGCGGATATACGACTTAACTTTTGCACTCATTTTTATGTAGGGAAATATTTATCTTGTTCTAGATTAATCTTACTGTACAACACCACAGATAAAGTCAGAAAATTCTTATTATATACGTAAACACACGTGGATTTTAAATTTTTATGAAACAATAAGTGGTTTCATAAAAATTGAAAATCCAGATTACTGCATCCATTCTGTACAAGGCAGAGTGGGGTATAGTCGCTAGAGAGCTATAGAGAGGTCAAACCTTTGTCGTATCAATCGATAGCTCTGATGTGTGAAAAACAGTAGGCCTTTAAGCTATTGTGTGTAATAGGTACCTACCGTGGAAAGTAAACTGTTTACCAAAGAGAATAATTGTCAATATGATGGAGCTGACGAGACAAAACGTCTACCTTGATATTTTCCTTCACGCGAAAATGAATCCTACCACACGCAAGATAAACAACAGGCCTTTCTTTTCCATGTCAATACCGCTTCAATAGAAATGGTATCGTTAGATCGTCCACGCACGTCCGACGCGTGGTTCTATTGAAACTCTTTCAATATGACTTTTATATCCCCGCGTGCTTCCCTCTTTATTTACTGACCTACCAATTATAACTGGACCTTGTTCGTTTGCAGAATGTGATATTACTGGGCTTTATCTGTGTAATCGAATGATTCAATCACTGAAATCTACAGCGCGTGCGAACTAAAATTGCTAAGCGAGTTGAATACTGATTTGCAATCACAGTTTGCGGGTATGCGGCGGGCACACTGATGGTGTTTAAAATGTCTGGATATTTACGCTTTTTTATGGGATAGTATAGTACCAAGGGCACCAAGGGTTTACTGGACCAGCTATATAAAACCGATAATCGTTAAAATCATGTACAATGGACAAAAATATCGATTAAGAAACATTAATAAAAATACACTCGAATTTACGATGTTTCAAATTGTTTGAAAATAAAATTGAAAATAGATAAATTTGTCGGTCGATCCTTTGCCAGACTAAACGGCTGATCAAATCTAATTGAAATTTGGCAACATGACAGGGTCTTCAGTCTTCTGCTAAACTAATTGACAATGTATCAATACAGAACGACAACTTTTGGTATTCTATTACTGTAGATGAAAAAAACAACAGACGCATTGGAAAAGTGTCAAATTTGAATCCATTCTATGAATCTTTCCGTGCCAATAGCAATTCTTTACGGAGTTTCTTTCATGTAAGGATTCTAGGTGACGATTTTGCGACAATACCATTGTATACTTTAGGATTTGTTTAGCAGAATTGGTCCCAGATTCTAACAATGCTGGAGTATGTCGTATTTATTTTAATTTGCAAATTTTTCAAGCTGTTTCTTGAATTTATACTTTTATTAAAAATCCGAAGCATTTCGGCTTCCCGGAAGACATTTTAAATGAATCAAGGAAAAAGAGAATGCTATAAAGGAAGTGGAAATACCAGAAGCATTAGGGGGTTCAGATTGATTAATGGAATTGAAAGACCCTATTTGTGTTGTAGAAGTTGCTTTATGTGTATACGTATACATGGTTACAGTCAGGTAAATAGAATTCGTTACGTATGAAGAGCAAAATTCAATAAACTGCTATACGAACCACAAGCATATCTATGAAATAAATGTAAATAATATGTGTATCTTTAATAAGTTACCAGATGCGATTAAAAACCTCGGTGGAAATAATACCTAAAAACATAAAATTAAATAAGTGGCTTCTTGACAAAATGTTTTTATGGTGTAGATGAATTTATTAATTTTGAGTTGAATTATTTACTTAATTACTAACTTATTTACCTTTCAAAATTTGGTAAAATTTTGGTTTATTTTGCTCAGGGCCTTTTATGTGATTGTACGAGTATTCAGTAGATTTGGCATTCTGTGTTAAAGCTACTAGTTTGTCTTGTAAAGATAGATTCTATCACAGCCGGTTGCTTGTACGCTGATTGATCCATAAACGTAATTAACTCAATATATTTCTTATATTGAAATATTATATTATATATACATATATTTAGTCCAGCATTATTCTTATTTTTTTAATATGATAATTATAATTAAATATCAATATTGAAATATAAGTCTGTTGATTTCTTTCAAGTTATTGTAATCCGGTCATTATTAAAGTTATCATGTAGGTAGTTATCCTACAAATCCTACAAAAAGAGTCCCCAATATGATAGGTAACATTTAACAGCATTCAACCTCATCCGACTGAAATCCAATTATTATTTTAATGCCATGATTGTGCCATTCGGCGCTCAATTAATATTACCAGATATTACGGATTACGCTGTCAGCGTATTCACGAACGTATTCCAATTTTATACCGCCCTTGATGGCCTTTACCAAATATTAATCTAAAATTAGAAATTGACGTCAGTTCATGGATTCGTTCATCAAACCAGAGTTAATTATTATGAAACGCGTAAAGCTTTTCTCGTGTTTTATTCGTTTTTATGATCCTTTTATAGGTCAGTTCTATTTTAGGATATGGTTTACGAACACAAAGCTCGACGTAGTCCAAATGTACTACGAAAGATCTAAGTTAAATAACTTAGTCGAACTAGTCGAGACCAGTCATTTAACGTTGCGATGGCCTGTCATAGTGACGGAAATCATGAGATTCTAACTAGCTATTCGAACAGCCGCAGCCACTCTCAATGGCTACGGCTCTTAGAATAGCTGCAGATATGGCGTGTAATCAAAGCAGCTTCAAAGTTCTCAATATGGTTAAAGTTAGCTGTTTAAAGCAACCTTCATTAATTGAGAAAACTATATAGATGAAAGTAACCAACAGTATCGTCAATAGGGCCCTTTGCAAACGTACTTTCTCTGACCGTATTTGCGATCAGCCTTTCTATAAGTATTCTTTTCATTCGAATAGGTTTTCGTTTCACCGTCGCCAAAGTCCCGCCGATTAGTTCGAATACTCTATTATCCTCTCGTAAGAGACTCCATTGCTGTTGGTAGCCGATATCTTACAAATAAAACGGAATGGGTAGGTAGCTAAAAGGGGTTGTTACATTTGATTGCTTTCTCGGTTGACCAGCTTGCTGGTAATTTTACCTATTAGGGGACTTTCAGTATTTATATATATATGCCCCAATTTTGTACATATTTGTGTTGTTTGTTTTTTTTTTAAATAGTATGTATTACGTACTTATAAAGTAATATAATAAGTTACGTTTTGAAAAATATATTAAATTCTTTTTAATTGTATTTCAGAGCTTATTTTATAAGTAATAAACGATAACTATTTGATTTTGTTTTTGTGTTTCGAGATTGGTTTGGAAACCCTATGGTCTCGCTTTTTTCTTCCCTGTTTTAATATTTCAGCAACTAGCAGCTATTAACTGAAATATGAAGTAATAATAAATACCGTGCGGCTGTACAGATTTGAAAAATTTCTCATTAATTTAATGAGAGATTGCACATTGAAAATTTAAAAATGAAAACGAGGATGAGAAATTTTTGCCTAGAAATTTTAAGAGACGAAAGTTGAAGAAAGTATTTTTAAATAAAAGGTATCAGTTTGTACATTTCAAAAGAGTTTTCGAAATATCAATAGGTAGTTTTTGAAATATTTTGAAAATGTTCGTGATTGACGGATCTTGTCTTCACCTCTTGTAATTGGAGTCTCTAGTTGATTTATCAGCGTTAATATATTGTACTTAATTATTGTTCCTGCTTCACAACACATCTGTACCAAGCTGCAGGTCAATTTCCAGTAAGTGGCGACACAGTTTAAGCTGAATGTAATGGGACGCAGGGCGATTAGCCACAAGTTGACCCAGTTGGTAAACTGAGAGGCAGCCCAGCTTCCAGTATCAATGATTTATATTGTTGGTGCCTGCTCTACCAACGTAATCAGGTACTAGGTTTACATCTCGTAATTAAAAAAAGCTTTTGGAAAACCAGAACCTTGCTAAAATGATTGAAACGCTTCCCAGGTCCTTTTTTGGAGGATTAAGCTCTCTACTTTAATGAGCCAAAAGATTCTATATTGTTTTAGCACTCAATGAACTTGATAAAAAAAAACAAAAACTAAATAGGCTATGCCTGCTAGAGGGATTAAATAAATGACAATCGATAAAACAACCTACCAATTCCATAGGATAGATAATTTCAAATAGCCAGGTTTAGAAGAACTAAAAATACGAAAAGTTAACAAATGAAAAGCGTGACGTAAAGATCTCATAAGACAAGATAGATAAAGCTTCCCAGATGCATTACATTAACAAACTCCGAGTGAAACATTAGCCGGCAACCAGAGCACAGCAAACTCCTGAAGATGAAAAGTTTGCTCAGCACGCATCGCTGAACAATCTGCAAGTCTCTGGGAGCGGGAAGGCTTCGCATTGAGAACGCGTCCCGAATAACTAAGAGCTGCCAGTAAATTAAGTCGTTTCATTTCTGTACGGAAACAATATTTATTTTCGACTAGTTGTTGCCCGCGTTTTTTATGGGAACAAATTGTATGTAACAGATTTGTTTGTATTTTAGGTCTACTTCTTAGGAAGATTTAGGCAGATCCAATTAGTCACTCGTAGGCACTCAGCCGAACATCTTCACCTTTATAACATTACTATATATTATTTATTTATTTATTTTACGGTTTCATTTGTCGTCTAGGTACTGCACGTCTGGGATAACGAATGAAACTTAGATTATATGGATTTAAAGAATAGGACTTCTTCAACCTATAAGTAAACAGACTAGCAAAGTAGATCTTTGATTCACTGGCAGATGAATTTGACCAAAATATTCTTGTCCTTATAACCCACGAAAAACAACGTTTGGAGAAAAAAATCTGTAGCTAAAAATAATCTCTGAATTAGTTAGGATATTATATAAATATTCTGTAGGCACCCACTCGTATAGATTTTTAGGAAAACTCGGTCGCGGATGAATGATAACTTTTTATTGATGACAATTTTGTCTGGGATTGCTTTCTGGCCCCGTGCCAGAAGGGATAGTTTTGTCCCACTAACGTTATGCCAGTCGGCAGTTTCATATTTTTACCATATAATCGAATATATCAAGTTTTATGGCGATTGTGATAGTGTTTGTTGATATTTACATCGACAAATAGAACTTGGAAGCACTTAGAACATGTAGAAAATGGAATTGAGAAAAGTTTGGCAACGATTGAATCGATAGAGATGATGAGGGTTACGTAATAGATAGTAAAGGGAAACACTCTAATGAAAGAACTTTCAAACTCAATGAATCCATATCGAATTCAAATAAAAGTAACTCTCCAAAACTCCCGGTATTCAAAGCCTTTAGCGGGATTAGCACAAGCTCTTCTGTTTGCAGTGCTGATTCGTACGAAATCCCTCCCACCGCAAACTGTGTCATGAAAAGTTGCTTCCACAGTCCGTCGACGCTCTTAAATCCTACACATTTGAAATTTTCGTTTTGCTTCGGAGTTTTGCTTGAGTAGGATTTGCAAGAAAAGCTTAGCACCTCGTGACAGTGAAAGACAATACCTTGCCAACCTGAATGTTCTACTAAATTCTGCAGCTCCGTTTTGTCAGGTGAGTGGTGTTGGCCATGCTAAAACCTTCCATTTTGGGTAATGCATATTTGATGGCTTAAAACTGTTAGGCTCTTAGGCCGGAAACTTTGCTGGCGTGTGGAGTGGGGTATGAGCGATGCAGAAGTATTTGAGTAGGTACGTTAGGTACATGTATTTGTTGGTATATTTCGCCGAGTATTCGATGATTGTAGAGCAAGAGAAATCATTACCTACTAGAAACAAGGTTTCAGAAGGTTTTTTCTTATATCCGCGTTCTAAAAAACCCCCGTGAAATCAGTAGGTAGCAATCAGCTGCTTACCGTCACTCACTGTCGAGATTTGGGCAGAAAGTTGGATCTCTCAACGGGCCCAAACTTTTAATTACAGATGTCCCTGGTAGTTAGGACGACTCGAATAAGCTTGTCTTGTTTCTGTAAAGGGCTAAAGGAAGTTTGCTCCATGTTTCCAACGACGAGGCCAACAAGAAAGGTGTTTATCACACTTTAGGTCCTTTAGGCTGGAAAACCTAATTATGGCGGTAATGCTAGTGTAAGAGGAAAGGGTGCTGTGCTATCTATTAACAGATCAAATTGCCCGACAGAATCTTAACACAAAATTACAAAAATATAATTCCAATAAAGAGAATGTCAGACTCGCTCGAACGCTGTAAACTCCAAAGGCTAGACTAGCAGTTTTATTTTTAAAGGTCTGTTTCCAACCGAAGTCAGCCACAGGGAGAAATCGGCTACATTGCTTTGACACCGCCGATGGCGGTAAATTAAATTCGTAAAGTTCTCTCCCGACAACGTCCCAAGCATTCCACTAATAAAAGTAAAATGCGGAGATCCGAGTTTCTAGTTTGCTAATAAAAAAAACTTCAAAGGGATCAGATAACCTCCGAAATAGTAGGGATTCTTCCGAAAGTATGGTGGGAATACGCGAAAATTGTTCATACATACGTAACTTAACGTATAAGTTTGTAAAGGGCATAGGACATCTTTTGATGAGGGATTCCATGTTTATTATTTTAAATTAAGAATATGTGCCGAATAAGAAATATGCCTGTAAAAGACAAAAGCATTATCTTGTCAAACAAACCTATGCAAAAAACCCTACAGGATTGTTCTATCTGACCCAATCAAAGAATCCCCGCGAAACCTACGCTAAAGTCTTAATAATCTGAATACTATCTGACAGTGTCGGAAAGCTATTGAGACGGACTGAGACAGCTCCCTTGAGGGTGTTGAGCATCTGTCGTCTCAGTACAATCACGGCATGTATTAATTAGCCTGATGGGCCCTGTCCGTGCAAGCTGTGTGCTTGTACTGTGCCGGGGTCTTGTTTGTTCAAAATTACTGAACCTATCGGATGATGTGGCTGCAAACGGATAATTGAAACCTAAGCATTTTGTGATAGTTTAACCTTCTATACCTGATTGTTGTGAAGAGGAAGTGGTTGAGATCTCCAGAACTACTGATTCTATTTTAAAATTCTTTCACCCAGCTTTTATAAGATAAAGATTTATTATTTGTCATATAAAATACGAACTTAAAAATAAAACAATTCATTAAAATTTGCGAATTAAATAATTATTTTCATTACATTCTTTTATGGACGCAGTACGTGAGTGAAGTTGCTATCTATACCAATATTAATAGGCTCCGAAAATAGTAGACCGATTTGAAAAATTCTTAAATCACCATGAATTCTACATTATCTCTAATGAACATAGGCTATAGAGTTTTTTCAAAAAAGTTAGGGATCCGTATGAAAACTTTAATAATGTAACCCAACGTGTACGTGTGCAAAAGTTCATATTTTAAAAAAATTGTTTATACCAGTGCGAAGCCGGTGCCCAGGGTATTATATATATATTATATTATATAATAATTAAGAGCTGTAATCACATAATTGACCGTGTGGTGCCGGCATAGAATTTCACCACCGTGAAATCTTCCCGTGGGTGTCGTAAGAGGCGACTAAGGGTAACACACCAGGGGGCGGGCAGCAGCGCCTTCTGCAGAACAACTACACCGAACTGCGATCCCCAACCCGCATGCCTAGCGTGGGGATTATGGGCAATAATCCCCAAATAATGATGCCATCTATGGCGCTCATTAAGGGAGGCCTATGTCCAGAAGTGGACTATTATAGGCTGGTGATGTTGGTGATGTATCACATAATAACTATATTTCTACGTAGTTATATTAAAGGTTATACCTGTTATTAAAATTGCTCGTATTCCAAAGAGTCTATAAACGAGCACACCTGCGTACGTAATTTTGGATAAGTAGCAATCCGAAGAACAAATAAACTAAAGGAAACTAGAACTGGTCGGTAATCCCAAATAAAAGCTGCTGATGTTGGCCATAAATTAGCTTCATTCATTTCATTATACCCTGGATCGCTAATGTGATTTTCGCGTTGGTCCTGAGCTGCATGTGCGTATAGAGGGTGAATAATTAGGACGGGCAGTTTCAGATTCAGATTCAATAACTTTATTTCTTTAGGCTTACAAAATAAGCACTTAGACAAGTCAAATTTCAAACAGATAATTATTAAAATAAGAAATAATTTGTTATTGATTTCTCTTCACTTCAATTTTTTGTCCACTAGTGGAAGAAGTGAAATAGAAACCACCAGTAAGGGGAAGCCTCCTATGGTTTAACCATAAATGTCAGTTTTAGGTTTATTTTATACTAGCGGTCCGCTCCGGCTTCGCAAGGGTATAAAAAAAAATCATACGGAACCCTAATTTTTTGGAAAAGACTATGTATATCACAGAAAATTTTGGGTTCTAATGGTGAAAGAATTTTTCAAATCGGTCCAGTAATTTCGGAGCCTATTCATTTCAAACAAACAATAAAATCTTTCCTCTTTATAATACACTCGAGAGCAATGAATCCGGGTCACTCAAAGAATCCAAAAAATCTCGGAAAGTAAGAATGCTAGGTTAATGCAATAAATTGTTCTCCGACGAATCAAAATTTATGCTCTACAAGCACGATGGAACAGACACAGAGTGTATAGAAGACCAGGGGAAAGATTCAAGCAAGCATGCATCGAAGAAAAAGTAGCCTACGGTGGTGGGTCTGTACTTGTGTGGGCCGGAATTTCCTCTGAAAGTCGCAAAGAGCTGGTGATCATAGAAAACGGCTCTTTAACTAGCGTAAGATATGTGGAAGAAATCCTCAACGAACACGTTGGTCCATTTATGGTCAATTTGGGTGAGGATGCTATATTTATGCATGACAATGCCCGACCTCATACAGGTAGGATTGTGAATGACTACCTTCAAGAGATGAACATTACTTGTATGGAGTGGCCAGCGCGCAGCCCGGATATCAACCCGATCGAGCATGCTTGGGACGAGCTAGGGAGATGCGTAAAACAACGAAACCCTCCCCCAATCACGCTTCCTGAGCTCAAAATTGCTCTCACAGAGGAATGGGAGAATATTCCCCAAAATCGTATAAGGAACTTGGTGTACAGCATGCCAAACCGCGTAAACGCAGTAATGGAAGCACGAGGAGGTAATACGAAGTATTGAAATTCAAGAAAATCGTCATAAAGTTCAAAAATTTCATGTTTCCTATTTTTGTTTTAAGGAGAGATCAGCAGTTTTTTTTCTTTATGTAATTTTGTGTAAATAAAATGTATGGTGACTCATATTTTTTTAACTTTCATTTAAGGAGTATTAAATTGTCTATTAAATACAATTTATTGCATTAACCTAGCATTCTTACTTTCCGAGATTTTTTGGATTCTTTGAGTGACCCGGATTCATTGCTCTCGAGTGTATTAGTATAGATGTATCTTTTACTCTTTATGTTCTGAAAAAATAAACTTATTTGTACTTTTACTGCAGGTAAATATAATTTCTAGTTTTTTTCTATATAGGTATGTATATTTTCTTTTCCCATAATTTTTTTTATTAATAAATCACGGAATATACTAAACTTGTTGACATAAACTTGTTGGTAGATTTCGTTGCTGTTAAGGTGCCCTATTAAACTTCCCTGGGCAATGTGCACTAGTTTTGTTATAAATAAAGCTGAAATACACAGTATCGTTACAGTTGAAATTGCTCTCGTACCCAACAAGGCGCTTCCTGGACGGCTTTGTTTAAAACAAGCTAGCCGCGGTCGGCTTTAAGTTGGTGGAGAGTTTCGTTTGACAAGTTGCAATGATATATGTATATTGTGAAGTCCGTAGTTCAAAACAGAGTTTTGGTTTACAGGTATAAAACCTGTAAACCAAAACTGGATGGCACTAAAGGTAGCTCAAGTCGACAAGATGCTGGCTGCATTTCCTCGCTGTATGGCAATGCTGAGTCACTGCGCCAGATACTAACCAGCACTCGGGTCACACATAACTTCGACCAGACGCTCAGATAAAAAATATATGAAATGAATAATACATTATTTCCCAGTCATTAATAATTTGATGTAAGAAACCACCAGCATATTATCCGATAATAGCTTTTATAACTTCGACCAAAGTGTACTTAATGTTGGAAAAAACTGAGAATATCTAATCTATTATTTATTTCAGCAATCCTGCTAAGTATTTGTGATAACGGCTCGAGTTTCGTGAAAATGAGATTATTCGAATTGTACAGTTATTGTAATCGAAATTGTTCCAAAGTTAAACGATACCATTGTTATGGTTTACGTATTGTTGAGCCAAAATTAATGCCATTCATGCAAGCCGTACTATAATGAATAATCCACCGTTTATTTAGGTGGATTATTCAAGTCATTGTTCTCTACTCTCTCATCATACGATGTGTTTGCTACATCGCTTCGTACCATATCAAGGAAATGCTACGTCGTAGCGTAGCAAGGAGTTTGCAACGTCGGAGAGGAGTTAGGAGTTTGATAGGTCATAGCAATATTACAAGACTAGTATAGTAACAGTTTACTATCATTAGTTCCCACTCCTCTCTCAGTGTGAAAAATTATCGTCAGAAATATCTCAATTTTTATTCCATTTAAGTACCTAAATACTAAAAAGAAATACATAATCTTGCAAATGCATTATTGTCTGCAAAGTCAAAAGTCGAAAAATTTATTGGTAAATTGCTAGAATAGACGAATCCATTTCGTATCATTTTGTCTTTGATTATATACTTGTCTAGATAGAGTGTTGCGCTGCAATCGCAACAAAAACAACAGGCCAGGTTTGATGGGCTTGTGTGCGAATTACGCACACAAGTATGTGTAACTACAGGAGCGCAACGTCACATCTGGCCGTACCGAGTGATACCAGCTTTTGAATATTTCCAATAATAGAAGGGGTAAAAAAAAAATTGTATTTATTTTGATTCATCTATAATTATAAAAATTTAATAAGGATTACTAGGTAAATAAATCTATTGTAAAAAAAACACACACAGGTATTATTGCAGATTATAAATAATATGCAGCTTATAATTTAGAGAGCAAATAACTGCTGTCTTCGCTGGGTTCCAGACATCCTCTTTCCGCCTTTTTCTTATAATGTCTATCCACTTTTTTCTTAAAACAGGATCAGTAGGTAAGAGTAGGTATTCTGTAAAAAAAGTAGACGACACTGGCTTTACCATTCAACGCAGCCGCAGGTTTTTGTAATTTAAATAGGTAAACTATAATTTCCTTATTTAGTAGGTATACAGTGTAAATGAAGATACTTTCTTTATCAACCCTAGAACCCCCCAAATTGACACCTTGGTTGTATTTAATAAATAAATAATAAATAATGCTAGACAATCCACAAAGCATCATCTAGCCCCAAGCTAAGCAGAGCTTATGTTATGGGTACTAGATGACTGATACACATAATATAATATTATTAAATAGATAGATATTTTTATTATACATAGAAAACAACCAGAACCCCTGAACAAATATCTGCAGATCGTACAAATATTTGTCCCGAGGCGGGAATCGAACCCGAAACCTCCTGCGTCACAGGCGGACCTTCGCCCACCGCGCCACAGTGGTCGTCCTTACGTTATTTCGTATCAAACATCACAAAAAACCGCAAAATTAATATCAATTTTAACTACTGATTAATACATAAGGTTGGCATAATAATAATAGTAAATGGTTTCACTTTTAATAACGCTAATAGTTACGGAAAAACATTTGTTGGGTCATGACAAAATATTTTTTTCAAATTAAAAATCACAAAACTGCGAAATCTTATACTCCAAGAGCTGGCAACCATGTAAACATGGCGTCGTATAAAACCACAGAAAAAACTTTACTTATTTAATTGTTTCTCTTTCTTATTTAGTAATTCTAAGTTTACTTACCGATGATAAGTGATTTTTTAAATTGTTTTCAAACGTCCACTGTAATTCCTGCACACTTTTATGGCGCAAATCCTCATTTTTGTATCTCACAGATCGCGTGTTTACCATACAGTGACAGCGTCACGACTGAGCGGGCGGAACGAGCTTATAACCCATCAGTGGGGTGATACATTTTTAACCGTTTTGAAACTCGAACTCTCTATCTAGACAAGTATATAATCAAAGCATTTTGTATATGGATTCGTGTCTGGCGCAGCCAAATCAGCATGATAAGATAAATACAAGTCTGGCAACATACCTACCTAGATAGGCATGATGCGGGTACTTGAAATTATAATCCCGTCTGTGGAAATGCGGTGCAAATTGTTCGAACAACGCCGGCTGACTCGTTGTTGGCTCTGATTGAATTACTTTGCAGTTGGTATAGATGTGACAGGCCTATATATTTCTTTGGTTGGCTGTGGATCACGGGATAGTTTCAGTGGTTTTTGATATCTCAATGATATCTATAGATACTAATATTATAAAGAAGAAAGATTTGATTGATTGTTTGTATGTTTGTTTGAATAGGCTTCGAAACTACTGGACCGATTTGAAAAATTATTTCACCATTAGAATCATACATTTTTCGTGATGAACATAGGCTTATATTTTCAAAATACCGCATGAAAAATTCGATTTTTCTTGAATACCCGTGTGAAGCCGGGGCGTACTGCTAGTCCATTATAAGAAGGAGTAATAAAAAAAATGTGTGGCAGCCCTACAGAAAAGTCTTATTATAGATCCTTTAATTTCATCATCTACGGTATAGCGTTTTTTAAGGAGGTCGGTCTTAAGTTTTTCGTAGTAGTGTGTCGAATTTCGGAATATACGAACTCATGTGTTTTTGTACCTATACCGTTCACCGGTATTTTGAGATCCGGTATTCTGTAGTACGATCGTAAACTTTATGATCCAAAACTCTCTTTTGCTTATCTTCTTTTCCCTCCCTTTTTCGCTTGCCGCCAGTAACCTCGACATAAAAAATCAGTAAGTGACTTATATGTTCAGTTTTTATGTTCTGATTTGTATAGTTTTGTATCATCTGCATACTTTATTGATTACATTTATCTTAATATAATTTTTGTTTGTTTGCACCGTATAAGTTACAACTAATCCTTACAGCTAAAGCTACTTTTGAAAATAGGTTCCCCGCGATAGGTACAGGCTTGTCTCGTGCGGGGGCCGTCAGTAAATGTATACCTATCTTACAAGTTAATCGGAAAATAAATAATTTTGTATTTGTTTGATTTTGAGAGGTAGTAGATATGTCAAGAGCAAGAGAGATAACAAGAGACTTCAAGTAGAAACATTCAGTCCAAACCGACCATTACGTAGGAGATGAAGATCGCGCCATAAAGCGGTACATTACGGCATGGAATGTGTAGTGCAATAAATATAGAACAAAGTATTTCAACAGCGTAATTCCTATGCAAATTTATTCGTGAAGCCATAGTCCTGAAAATTGAATACTGTTTGGTGGGCTTTTTGCTAGGACGGATTATGGCTTGGTTTCCACGAGATTTGTGCCCGAATCCATCCGGTGGTCGCTTGGCTCGCTTCCAAATTGCATTCGAGCATTATCCACGTCCTAATATCCTTTCGTTTTACAAGTTCTTCTTTTGCTTTACCTATAATATAGGTAAAGCAAAAGAAGAACTTGTGATATTATCACGTTCTTGTACCGCTGGATCTGTCATCTATCTAACTTACTCCTCATGTTTAGCTCTACGTAATACCTATTCTATTGGTTTGTATATCTATGTACAGTATCTTAAATTATGTCTGAGCTGTTTTTTTGGAGCTAAATATCTTTATCCTTATCTTTCAGGATAAAATATTTGACCCGTAATGGAATCTTGAGTACCTACGTTTTTAAGAATCAAGGATAGAGTGAATTTGGTAAAGAGAGCCTAAAAGCATCTCAATTTTAAGCACAAAACTCCTTGTCCTTTTTAAGGTAAGAGGTTTAGATACTTGTGGTTCAGATTTGCTTTAATTTCCATTTCAAACCCACCGTTCCTGTGAGTACTCCTTAGTAAGCTCCGGTATCTACCAACTTATACAAAAAGCCCCTATGTAACACAATATAGCTTGTTCGACTTGATTACCTCTATCGGATTCGGTTTCGAAACCCTTTTCAGATTTTTATGTTACCTGGAACAATGAAACAAAGAAAATGTTATTCTTGAAACATTAGAATATTTTCAATAGAAGCAAGAGGTTTGAGAGAGTGCTTAGTCCGAGTTGCGCGCAATTCCTTTAGAATACATCCTTCGTTTTCGAGTCCTTCCGTTTTGCGCCTTGCAGCGCTTCTACCGAATCGAGATGAACTACTTTGCGTAGTATAACAACCATCCAATGAACTCGATGATAGTTTTCGAATGATTTTGAGTGATTCGATGTACCTTGACATGACAATGGCGGTCGCGTTTGCGCCACAGATGTTATAAAAGAAAGTGGACACACAATCTACAACAGCGCTTGGTCCGACTGAACTAAGTCCACTTACTTACTCTTAGTACTGCACGGAACGACATCGTTATCTTACTCGAACACAAGTCGTCACCAATAGTACTTAGTAACAGAAATAGAACTTACTGAAACAGTGACAGAAATTAAGCCCCAAGAGGTAATTATAAAACTCATATCGAACGCGTCAGCATTTCATATTTAGTGAAACATTTATTCGTATTGTTTACTTAAGTTTGGAGGATATTACCAATCTGTCTGTATGGTATGGTACTTACCTACAAAAAGTTTTTCTCGTGCTATCTAAGAGCGTACCAAGTCTACCTGACGTGTAATTACACGTCAATCATAGAGGTAAAAGACGCTGCTATTACAACACGGGGACAGCGTCACTCAACAAATTTCTTTATTTTGAAGCCAGAAATAAATCGGTGTGAGTTGACATGACAAGCATAAAATTCATTAAAATTAATTAGTAATTTCAGCACTACCACGCATACGCACACGATTCGAATAGGAAAATGAGACGTACTTGTTGCTTTTTTCGGCTTCACCTCGTTGGTGTCTACTGGATATTCTGTCTTTTTCTTTTACGGAGTCAATGGTTTACGAAAACGTTGATCGTAAACTTTGCGCACAATTCAGACTAAGGTGTCAGTACACAAAGTCAAAATAAAATACATTTTCTACGTGAGAAGATGACTAGGCTTTCCTCAGGATGTTTACGTAAATAGAGTAGAACCCTTTAGGGTTTTGTCACCTAATAATGGGCTTCCGTTGGATCCTTTTGAAACCTAACACCTATCACATAGAATACGTGTTACAATGACCTCTATTACGAAAAATACGCGTGCGTACCAACTCACCGCCGATTAAACCTATAGCACAGTACATCAACAATTTCTACAGGTATAAAGAAGCGAATACTAAAACAAGTTAAATATTTACCATCCTATTTAACTTGACCCTTAAACGGTGTCTTCGGTAGTTATTAGTTTAAGCTGTGATTAAAGTAAGGACCCTTAGAGGGACCACCGCCTAATCTCGTGGTTGTGTTTGTATAATAAGATTTTACTGGGTTGTAGAGCTATAAGCGGTCTGAAGACCTTTTAGTACGCCCTGAAGACAATGGGCTTGTTTGAAGTGAGTAATAGTATCGGTCAAAGGTCTTTCTTATAGTACCTCGCCTAGTTACTATTATACATAACCTGAAAGAAATAGCGTTCCTTCGATTTCATAATCTTCGCTATGGCCGTCAATCGAGGTCGAAGATAACGAAGATCAAATGATAACGTATTTTTGACGCTAGACTTACTTATAATAATACACACACATTATAATAGCGGGGTCTGGTCGAAGCGATGTGTTACCCGAGAGCTGGTGAGTATCTGGCGCAGCTTACCATGCTGGAAATCTTGGGGACGCTTCCGCCTTATTGATATGGATCAGTTGAGCTAACTGTAAATTGTTTGAAACTGTCTGCAGTAAGCTCAACGGTATCAATTGTGAATTCTAGTTCTAATTTGGTTCTGTTATATAATTGTAATTTTCTTGTTCAATAAAGGTTTTCTATCAAAATACAATAACCACATAAAGCCTGAAACCGTACCTTCAAATGCCTTCACGACTTTTAGTAAAGGTGCCTATCTATATCTATACTAATATTATAAAGAGGAAAGATTTGATTGTTTGTTTGTTTGTATGTTTGTTTGTTTGTTTGAATTGAATAGGCTCCGAAACTACTGGACCGTGTTAAAAAATTCTTTCACCAATAGAATCCTTAATTTTCCGTGATGAACATAGGCTATATAATATTTTTAAAAAAGTTAGGGATCCGCATGAAAAATTCAATAATTGAACCGTGGGCTGTATATTCAACCTCTTTTTCTATTATGGCGCGTCAGAATAGAAAAAGAGGTTGTATAGCGCACGGTGCTTGCTTTTTCTCTACGGCCAGTGTCAGTTTTGGAATGTCGAGTCAATGTCAAAAACCCCAATGCTGATAAAAAAGTAAAGATCCGTATGAAAACTGTGAAACCCATCGTTTTAGTGTGTATAATTTCTGAAATTTTTGTTTAATACCCGTGTGAAGCCGGGGCGGACCGCTAGTTTGTGTATAAATCAACGGAAGTATTCACATTTGCCATATATGTTAGTCAAATTTAGAAAACCCGTAAAAAAGTAGTTGTTAGTGATGGGGTTATTGATGTACTTGACTAGCTTTAAAGATTTTATTAGAATTAGTAATAAGATAAAATTATTTGTTTAAGAACTAGGTTAGTATCTAGTTCTAGCTAGTGGTAGAAGCACTTAACTAGGTTTTTCTTTTTTATGAATAAGCTTTATTTAGAAGGTTGAGGTCGATGAAATGAAATAAAATAGTTTTTGTTTCGGGTACTGAAAAAACTACTGGCTAGTCATTAACTATGCAATCGAAAAAATAAAATGAAACTGCAGAAGTTCTGTAGAATAAAATTACAAAAGGAACATAATAAAGTTATTGCAGTTTTTCCTGAATGAAAAATAAATTATTTCAAGACAAGCACAAATCCAATAGCTTAGAACAAGTTAACGAGCTTGCCAAATGCACTAGTCCGATAAAGAGGGATACAAGATAGTACATAAAGAGAAAAAAACTTGTTTTTCACTAAAAGATTTTCTTTATTCTTTTTGCATCTATCTCGTCTCGCATCAGAGTTTTATATAACAACTAGCGGCCTGCCCCGGCTTCGTACGGGTATTACAATAATTAACAATAATTAAATTTTTCATGTGGATCCATTACTTTTTTGAAAATATTATATAGCCTATGTTCATCACGGAAAATTTAGGATTCTATGGTGTAAGAATTTTTCAAATTGGTCCAGTAGTTTCGGAGCCTATTCAATTCAAACAAACAAACAACCAACAAACAATCAAATCTATCCTCTTTATAATATTAGTATAGATATAGATATAGATAGTACCAGTCACTTCGGAGATTAAGGAGGAGGTACTAATAAATTTTTCGAATATTTTTTGTTAATATTTTTTAAATAAATAAATACAACTGAAACCGATATCGAAACCTAAAAAAATAGAGCAGCAATATTATTTCGGCCACTTATCATTGAAGAAACTGCAACAATTGGTATTGAATATTTTGATATCAATTTCTACTATGTATTATAACCAAGTTATTAGGCATAGGACACCTACTACAAAACTCTGAATATAAGGCATTTGAAGAGCAGTGATTTTCTCATTTTAAATAAGCTATTTTTTTTCTAATGTATCCACAGTAACCTACAATACTTATATCTACCTACGTAGGTATTGGTACGATGTGCTGCCAATACCTACTTACGTCATAATAACGCACTGATGAAAGTACTGATATGGTTGGGTCGCATAATAGAAGCCACGGGTGGGCTTCTATTATGCGACAGGTTTGTTTACCTAAGGCCAGTATGACAATATGCCAGATTTTTAGGTCGGTCGTTAAGACAGTTTCTTTCTCTGCTCTCTGAAGCCTCTGAAATAATGATTCGTGATTCTAGAGACAGGCTCCACGGCTGACGGATGTCATTAAGTGGGCGTGAATGCACCAGACCTCTATTCTTTTCAGAGATATTCTAATAACGATTCATGTGGATTCAGAAGATTCTCAATAGGAGGTGGTTCTGACATAAGTGGATTTGATTCGAGTATACCTATTTCTAAACATCGTTATTTGATAGAACTTGCTTACTTCTCGTTTCGGCAAAAATACTGTGACAGTTAATTTATTTTCAAAGATTCCGAGAACATCAAAAGCACCCAAAGAATAACTTTAATCTTTTCTCGCCACTACTGGCGCGAAGAAATGTAATTCCAGCAACCATGATAAAAATAATTCAGGATTGAAAACCAATTTCTAGATTCAAAAGCTTGCGGACAGGCGCAACGACGTCGCGTTAGAGGCGTAATCTGGCTCGTGGGCCGTGGCCCCATTGCCACGGCTGGTTCACGATTCTGGAGCAGCAGAGATTGCGTATTATTCTCGAATAGAGAGCAGCTAGTTCACTTGGTCGGGATTAAACGTCCAACTAATGTAGATCCGTGAAGGGGTGCTGGGCACTTTTATAACATAACGAGCAGAGCGAAGGATTTGCTCATGGCCTGCTTAGCACAAGAACAATGCTTCCCTGAGTCGGCACCTTGCGACACGACTTTAATGCTTTTCATTGCGAGCGGATTCAGTCGTTTGGATTTCGTAAGTGCTTTTCTTGATTTAAACTTGGTTGGATTTTGCTCTTTGAAAAGCTTGATGTTTTTGCTATTCCTGTTAGGCGAAGTCAGTTTATTTTGTTCAGAAGGCAAAATCTCAACATGAATTGGTAATACTAAAGTGATATTTTACACAATAAACTTTTTTAAGATACAAATTCAAATGTATGATGTGAGATGTTTTAATTAAGTTTGCCGATTCTCATGATTAGGTAGCCCTTTTTTTATAACTTTGCCAACTAGAATATCCATTATAGATATAAAGGAGAAGTTATAAATCTACTTTAAAGTTCTCTGAAATAAATGTTAGCCATCGTCAGGGTAGGCCTATTTATTATTTACTCGTGTAACTAAAAGCGGCCCGTGTAAACTTTCCGCGGACTCGGAATCAATTTAAAAAGTTTTTAGCGAACAAGTCTAGTTCCACTCCCAATGTACCGATTCAAGTCCGATTCAGTCCTGTCGGTTTACGAAACTGGAAGTTGGCGGAGTTCGGTCGATTGCTGAAAAAGGGGCAATTCCTGTGCAATTTCGACGTAATGCGAGCGGCGACGAACCCGAGTTTGCTACTTCTCGTCCCACTTTCCGGAGTGTTTGCTTTGATTGCTTTTCAATAATTCCTTTATTTATTAGATCATGACTCTAGAACTTTATTCAAATTTCATTAGAAAGTAAATTTACTCCGACTTTGTTTGACTTTGAGATGGAGTTGTGAATCATGAGTATATCAAAATTATTTTGTTTTAAGTAGGAACTTCTGTTCCGGGGACGGAATTACCGACTTATAGAGTTTCAGTCTTTTCAATTTTGATAGTAAAGAATGAAAAATCTAGACCGACAAGCCATAATTCTTGTTTTTTGTCGTGTAAAATTATGTGTAAGGAAAATTTAAACCTCTCGCGATCCGAAGCAATGACGGGAGAGCAACAAGAAGTGAAAACTGAAAGCTGTGGTTATAATTATTCTCTTTGGGCGCCACTCAAACATTCAGGTCCTTTGTGCCAGGACAAAGGACCAGCTGCGGCTGCCACAGGCCTGCTTACCTATTGGACCACGACACAGACAACGGTGCTTCAATGTAACTTTGATAATTATTTACTCCGCGTTGATTATTGCCGAGACAAAAATTTCAGTACTTATAATTTTATAATACAATAAAAGCTGAATAGGTTCTTTACGAAGTTTTAACTTTAATTATTGTTTTACTATTCATGATTCATCTTAGCCGACTGGTTTAAAATGTTTTCAGTGGTAGAATAATATTCCATGTTCATCACAGAAAATTAGGTCCATTAGTTTCGGAGCCTTTTCAATTCAAACAAACAAACAATCCTCCTCCTCTTTATAATATTAGACCTCTTTATAATATAAGAAAATTACAAAACGGTCGACAAAGTACAAACACCTTTAGGATTATTCGCTATTTACCGGAAACATCCTTATAAACCAAATCGATAATTCGATAGTGAAATTCTCAAGGGGAGCGTGAGATTCCTAACAAATGGTCGTTCAAAGGGTGTTAAACAACCGGATTATTCCCGTGTGTTAACTGTACTATTTATGCACAGAGAGTTACAATCACGTTGGCATCGATCTAAGCGGATTCCGACTTCGACAAGGCGGGAAGCCTCAAGAGTGCAACTTGGAATAAACGCGTTTCCGTGTTGTCTTTCCTTCGCCTTCACAACCCGAAGGTTACGGTCATACACGGCAGGCTCCCAAAAATGCCACTGGAAGGTCAAAGTTGATTGATTGATAAAAGTTTAAACATTAGAAGCCTTTGCTCCCTGAACCGGCAAATATCGGATGATCAAAGTTTTAAGGGTGTTATGCGTAAAGAACCCAAGCGATAAAGATAATCATGCCGTATAGACAGTAATAGGCTGAATTTTCGGTTAACATTGGTAGTTAATGTTTCGGATATGGAAAGAGAATAAATTGTTATCATATTAACGTGCGCGGCGTACAACACACCGCTTCTGCTCATGCTGTCTAAGCCCGGCACTGACCAGTGTTACGGGGCGTTATGTATTTCCATTCTCTGCGAACACTAAACGTTACGGTTGGCTTGGAAAACCTTGTTTTTTAAACTATACTAGTAGTTAAGTTAATCTTGAGCTGAAAAATGGTACTAGTTCAGAACTATTGTAGTCGTAGGGTGGTCTCGGCCTGCCTGAGATAGACTTAGAGTTAGGCCAGGTTCGGTGTGTAAACGAGCTATATTTTCATAAAATCCTTCTTTGTATTATTCAACACCTACGACCACCAATTCACTTGACAACCTTTTCATCAGAATCAAAAAAATCTAAATCAAAGTGCTTTATTTCCTTCAGACCGTCCTGTAAGGTCTGAAGGAAATAAAGCACTTTCTTCCACCACTTCTTGGACATCACCTCAATTAGACTTTTTTTTTTTTTATTAACTTTTGGTGGCTATAGTATCTTTGCGGCCATTGATAGGCCTATTGTGATCGCCACTTCGTAGGTTCACCGCCGAAGATGCGGCGTTATAGTTCGCCACTTACCCTTGCAGCTACTAAGAACTGAAGGATTTTCTTCGGGGTGATGCCACGTAGTTCATCTGGGTTTAGTAGGTGCTTGCCCAGAATGATGCTACGTTTATGCATCAGTGCTCCACATTCTCCTAGCAGATGGAGAGGCGATTCTTTCGCCTCCTCACAAAATCTGCAGGATTTTGTATCGCTTAGCCCCAGTTTGAACATGTGCTTGTTAAGGCGACAATGTCCAGTTAGGGCTCTTGTCATGATACGAAGGTTGTTTCTGTTTAGCGCTAGGATTTGGTTGGTGTACCATTTATCGAAGGCTTTTACCAGAAACTTAGAGTGATCCATGCCCGAGGTATTTTGAGGAGTTTGGTTGACTCCTCGTAGCAAGCGTTCAGTAGGGTTCTTAGAGCCAGGCTCTTTGGTATGCCACAGAACGGCTCAGGGCCGAACTGAGTCCCCATGGCCCCAGACCGTGCGAGCTCGTCGGCATTCTCATTGCCGTTGATACCCGCGTGACCCGGTACCCATCTTAAGACAACTCGGTTTTTCGAACCCAGAGCATTCAGGCGTGACATGCACAAGACAATTAGACAATTAGACTTCGTTTGGATATAATAATTTCCCGATGACAATTATTTTGGCTGCATCTCTGAAGCGTACAAGCTAAAGTACGCTTCAAAGATGCAGTCAAAATGTCAAATTGTCTGGTTATTTACCCTCGATTTGAAGTCAATTGCACTACAATTGCCTGTAATAAATATAGACTGTGTGATTGGCTTGTCGTCCCTTGTTATGAGGTGTTCAATTGATCGGAAGATAATAATCATTTGAATCATTGACGTGGTAAGAATAAGAACCGGGGTCAGTGTCGCTTTGAATGACGAGCGAATAATAAAAATAACTCTACTTGCAATGGTCGGTAACAATAAATAAATGCACCAAAATATGTCAGAGAGAGTTCTCATAAATAGAGAGTATTCGTATCAAATAAGTAATTGAAGTGAATTAAAGATTTTGTACATGTCCATGCCCTGCTTAGAAGGAACATAAAAACAGAAATGAAATCTAGACATATTAATCTAATTGGAATTACATTTGATGAAGGTGTGGTCATGAAATTTTCGACGATGCATGATTTAGATTCTTGAAGAAGCTCAAAAGTGCAAAGTGGGTTGCTGTACCTTTCTTTGGTGAGGGTTTGGTCTTGTTGGGTGACTTGGCTTCGGCAGCAGCCATCTTCGCCTTCTCGGAAGCCATGCTAAGCGGGATCCACACGAGCACGCCGAATTACCGATAGAGCACTCCACCTCGCATTACTATCCACCACAAACAAGGTAAGCTCAGCGCCGCACCCAACTCAATAATCAGTGACTAACTTAACAAATAACCAACACTATTGGCTTAACTAACAAAAAACATAAAAATCTCAACCAATGCAAATACGGATATGTAGAAATTCTTCGAATAAAATGTCGCGGCGGGCGACTTATCAGAATTTTTCTATATATTTGTTCTATACCATACCGGGGTGGTACTTTTATGTGTTTTGCTGAACGTGATGTATTAATTAATGGTACAGCACGCTGCGTTTGCGCCGTGACTGGGGTCTCTTTTGTTACGGCGACGCAGTGAGGCTAGTGCGAACGCACCTTAATTCTGCGGACTTTTGAACCTTAACGTATCGCCATAAAGACGAGAATGTGGCAAAGAAATTTGCATCCTATGTCAAGTGTAACGGGTCGTTTAGTAGAGCCGGCGCTAATCAGCTAAGCAGAATTAGTTGGCTAGCGCTAATTGATAATTAAACATGGTTTGCTCTTTATTACTAGTAATTAACATGTCCCGCATTAGGTGAGATCTCTGTTAGTGCTACTGATTAGACATTTCTATTACTCGGGGCCTATGTTCAGCCTCTGTACAGTTTGGCCAGTCTGAATTCTCTGCGCGCGCTACTGGGTTAGTACTTGCTCGGTACTACCTTTGCTAGTGAATTCTAACAAAGACATAACGGGAAAAATGTACCTGTTCTAAAAAACCCTAGCCCTATTTAGTGATGATGAAGATTTTATTGATATCTTATTTTTATCATTGATTTTTCAGGAATAATGATGGGAATTATAAATTTAAGGGCGGTTTATGTAAAAGATTCTTAAATGTTCGCCTATATTAAACCACAAAGGAGGGATAATTATGTTGTCATGATACCTTAATTTCACCTGAATTTGGGTTTGTATATTGTTAAGAATTTTAAGATAATCTCTAAAAAACGGTATATTCTAAACAAAAGTTCGTAATATATCACAGGTTTCGTAAATAAGCATAGAATTCTACGAATTCTAAAACAAGAATAGAATTCTGAATGGTCTATTTCTAACTACTCAATATAGGTTAACTATACATTCTGATTTGAACTCTAATGAATTGAAACTAAGGTCTATAATGGCTTGAAGGCGGGAGAGGCTACGGTGATGAGTAGTCGTAGCTGTTTGTGGCCGTAGATG